>JAWWLV010000018.1:18766670-18814164 GCA_035041135.1 Platyrinchus mystaceus | reverse complement strand
CTGAGGTGTGTCCTTTAACAACTGCCTGACACAAGCTCTTCAGAAATTATGGCACTGAGGAAATAACTGCAGACCAACTGCAGACTACTGAGTCCACATAAATTATCCCCATGTGTGTCCCAAGATTTCCCTACCACCAGTGCTACAGATTCAGCTTTAACCACCGCTCCCACCAGAAATATCCCGTAGAGATGTTCTCCTGATCCTGACAACCAGCATCAGCTGCTTTCCAAGCAAAGGACTTCAACACCAGAGTTCACAGCACTTTTGGAAGGAAATCACATCCCATTTTAAAGGGCCAAATGCAGTAACAATCCAGAAAGAGAACGGGAAGCACAGGCAGAACTTCAGAACCCCTTTTTCCGAACAGGATGATAAATTAAGGCAGCCAAACCCATCTTTCATCAAAATTACCTGACTTTAGATAAGCAGGACAGCAGGGTTGGGTTTGGAAGGAGTCCAATAGGGCTTTGATGAAGACAGATCACTTACTGTTCCTTGTTGAGGACAGATGTGGCAACAGGGGGATGACACCTGCCCTTCTAAGTCGGACTCCAAAGCAATTTAAGAATACAGCAATGACACCCTTGAAACTTGACAAAATCCAACTGGACCTGCAGGAACTATTAAAAAGCCCTTTCCATGTACTGCAAGTCAATGATAAAAGCTCCAATGTCTCTTGCTGCAGGACTGCCCTTTTAGAAGGCGTTTCACCAGAATTTAATCAAACGTTCCCAGTGGCCCCTGTAATCCTAAAACCACTGTGTCATGCCCTTCCTAACCCAGATCATTAAGAATTAGCCAAAGGTAGTTTAAGTGGAGATGTTCCCCACACTATCCCTTGCAGGCACCAGCAAGAGCTCACAAGGAACTTGCTCTGTAGGTTTGTTCACATATTCATTGCTAAGGAGCACATTATCTGTGTGGGCAAATTGCCACATGTGTTCAGCCCCAAATAAAATGTAAATACACCAGCCTGGTAATTTTTTTCCTCCTTGACAACACTGGAAACATCCTGCACTCCCCAATTAATCCGTGATATTACAGTACACCACAGCAGAATCAATGTTTAGATAGAAGTATGTTTTCTGCTTAATATTACATTTTTCCCTTCTAGGCGATAGAGGATTAATTAGACCAAATTAAACTGCATGTGACAGCAAAATACACCAGCCAACCAAACCTTCTTAGGATTTGGCTTTCTATAAAATGCTTCCAAAGCCCAACCATGGAGGGCGGCAAGTACACCATCCTCAAAAACAAAGGTCACGTTTCTAAACTGTATCTTCTTAATGCTGTTTCATTTCCTTCTTTACAAAGACTCTGAAGCCACAAATTATATGAGACAAAAATTATATCACACTTAAGCATCAAGAAAAAAAAGGGGAGAAGTGTAAGAGCTACCCCTGACTGCAGAGGTACAGCATAAATCCTGCTGTACTTCCATAACTCCAGCAGCAGGCTGACAGTGGAACCCGGGAGAGCAAGTGATGTAACATTATAAGTAATGCCTTGTATAAATCTCCACTTTCCCAGACTTAGTAGATTCCTTTCTCCTCCAGCACAAGCAGATTTCCTCCTCGGATGATTTAACACACTATAACAGAGATATTCATCAGGAGGAGTAACTCATCTCTGCCCCAGCATCGTTGGGAATTGTGGGCTTGGAATGGTATTCGAGAAACGCTGTGGTGCCACAGACTCCTCCCAGCCCACAAGGAAAGGGGCTGTTCTGAGATCCCCAAGGGATCCTGGTTTGATGCTGGGAAGGAATCCTTCCCTGGGAGGGTGGGGAGGCCCTGGCACAGGTTGCCCAGAGCAGCTGTGGCTGCCCCAACCCTGAAAGTGTCCAAGACCAGGTTGGACAGGGCTTGGAGCAACCTGGGCTAGTGGAAGGTGTCCCTGCCCATGGCAGGGGGTGGAATAAGATGGGCTTTAAGGTCCTTCCAACCCAAACCAGTCTGGGATACTCCAATGTTACTGAGTTGAGAAGGTTTTTTGACACCATTGTACGAACAAGAAGACAAAAATCAAGACTGTCACCAATTACATCAATTACTGTAACACAGAAAGGGACAATACATTCCAAGACTTGGCCTTAGTAACTCAGGAGTACTCCAACCTTTCAGATAATGGCCAATAAACAAAGAACCAAGTCAAGCAAAGCAAACCATCTTTTGCAACAATGCTTTTACAGCTTTGCTTATACTTTTAGTTACCTTTCACTTGTTAAATAACAAATTATTGTTGGCTTAACCTTAACTAACTTTCCTGATGGACCTCAGGCACAAAACCATAATTTTTAAAAATCAGCCCATTAAAAAAGTGTGCAGAAATAGAATTAAGAAGTCTCCAGTAGCTCCCAGTGTGTCTGCAGTAAATCACTGAGAGGAAGCACCACTGCATCTACTGCAGCCACTCCCTGTGTAAGTGATACCATCTCCTCATATATTATTAAATAATGGCAAGAAAAACAAGATAATGATCAACAGCCAAATCCAAACACAGATTGTAATCTGCAGTATCAGATGTCTTCAGAGATGCATTTATCTGGTGTTCAGTTCCATGGCCTCTCCAAGGCCTCCAGGGCCTTGGACACTTCCACCTGCGTTTTGAACACATGGAAGTGACTTCATTAATGACAGAGCTGGTGCTGACCTGTCCCAGGTCCTGTGCAATTGGCTCCCCTCAGCCAACAAGCCCCTGTGCCCCTTTACTGCAGGGAAAAGTGAAGGGGAAAAGGTGGCACCAGCCCCTCCTGAGCAGGGCCCCTGAAGCAGAACTCACTGGAACCACTTCTCATGGTGCTCCTATGCAAACTGTCCCACCAGGGAAATGCTCCCCATGGATTCACACTCTCATGGTTTCCTTCTCACAAGGATTTATTCATCTGCCTTAAACCTGCACTCCACAGAAAAGGAAACAGAAAACTGCCTACTGGCTGTGCTTTAAAAAAAACAAGTCCTGGTGCCCTTCTTATTCCTCCTGGTGAGGAACACCACTGAGACCAAAAATGTGGATTTCTTTCAGGTTGTTTAAAAATATCCTTGGGTTTTACAGGATTCACACCTGAGAACAGCATCCCACAAATCACTCACCTGCTGCAAGGAACATCCTTTCAAGGCCATTTTGCTTTTATAAATCAATGGAAACAAGTCAGACCATCTAACACCAAATGTTTGAGTTAAGCTAATGAAGGAACCTCTCTGAATGTCCTCACTGCAAAATTCCTTCTCATAACCATTTCAGGAGGAGGGTTTAAAGGATTTTATCCATCTCACCCTTTTTTTTTGGTGGAATTACCAAAGCCGTTTCTGTCATTTCAAGAAACTATCAGTTTTTAATATCAGCACTGCTTCCTTCAAAAAGCACCTCACTCCCAGGGCACCAGAGCTCAATTATTTATTTATTTTTTAATTCTTCCAGTGACCATTTTCATTACTTTATCCAGCTGGACTGAGAAAAGATCCCTCCACAGCATTTCTCCACAAGTTGACTAGAGGGCACTGTAAAGACACCTATAAAAGGGAGAAAATGTCCTTCTGTTCCTCCCTGTGAACAATAGCACTTTGACTTTTCCCCAGAAATAGCTCCCAGATGTTGGCTACTGACAATGCTACAGTTGTTACAGCAGGTGAAGAGGAACTCCCATCTTTTCCAGGAGTAATGGATTTCCTCTCCTGGAGTTCCAGTCTTCTGAGCACTCAGGCACAGAATTTCCCTTTTCAGATACATGAAACAAAGAGTGGCTTTCGAAGGGTTAAGAAAAAACACCAACCCATTTGTGAGCTGTAAGATAACCCTGCACACCAAGCAAAGAGATCCCCCCATCCTGCCCTGATCTCACCCTGCTTGGGCTCCAAACACCCACCTCTCCTGGGACTCCAGGTGCTCAGACCAAAGGGAACTGGTTCTCCAAACCTTCACTAGAGTCAGACAAGGGTTTAGCTCCCTATGGAGACTCACTGCTGCTCTGCAAACCAAGCCCAGACAATCAGGGAGCAGATTCCTTGCCTCAGACAGGGTTTGGGGGTTTTTTTGCCAGACTGGTACTTCCAAAATGGTTTAGAACATAAATACAGAAAAAAAAAACCCACATATCACAAGGAGAATTATTTGCTGAAGCCAATTGCTCAAATATTCCCCAAGTGTAAACACACTGCAGCATCCAAGAGCTGTGCACGGAGGGTGAAGCAACTTCTCCAACGCCAACAAGGTCATGGGGCACCCAACAGAACAAACTCAGTGAATGATCTCCTTCTCCCAGGCCATCTCCTCCATGCACAGCTCCCAGGATCACGGAGATGCCAAGAGGTGCTCACAGGGGAAGTGTGAAGGGCAGGGGGATGCTGTTAGAAAGTGAGGGGTTGTCCAAACACAGACAATGGTCAAAAAAGGCACACAGGAAGAAACCTTGGGAGGAGGAAAGAAACCGTGGTTCCTATGGGAAGATGAAAGCGAAAAAAGGGATGAATATGAAAAGAAAAAGATGCAATAATCAAATGGGAAGTTGCTGAACATCAATTCCAGTGTCTTTCTGAAGAGGAAAACATTACTTACAAACAACTTTAATGTTGGATCAAGGGAGGAATATCTGAGAGGACCTGGAAACAGCAGAATGGCCACATCGGATCAGAGCAAAAGGAATTCCTTCCCCTCAGCCCAGCCCGCTGTCCTGTCCTGTCCCTGCAGAGCAGAGCAGATGTTGGGGAGCACCCAAAGCAGAGCCAACAGCCCCCCATATTCAGCCCTGAGCACCTGCCCTGGCAACCAGAGGGCGCCCCAGCAACAGGTGGGGTTTGTTCCTCAGCCCACCAGCTCTGGGAGGAAGAGAACCAGGAACCTCTGCCGGCATCTCGGAGCTGCCCCGGAGGGGACAGGACCGAGAGAGACAAGTTCAGCATTGGACTGGAGGGTCCCTGATTTAGGGGATTAATGTGGGAAGATGGGGGTAATTGGTACATTCTGTACACTCCCCTATAGCTCATTGTACAGCCCCTTTCCCTCTCTGGTTCCCTCCCAGCCACTGTCCAACCACACTATTGATCCACAACATATAAAAATATGATAGCCTGAGCAATGTGGTGATGAGGATTTCATTGATCTTTCAGGACACCAGTGAAGAAATGAGAACAGCAGGAAGTTAAGGAAAAGATGCTCATGCACACTACTATGCACATACCACGATGTCACCAAGAACCTTATTTTAAAAGTGTGTTTACACTGATTTTTCTGGCCCATAAAACTCAGTATTTGTGGTGGAGTTCATTAAATGGTGTCATGTTTTAACCCTTGGAGGGTCAAAACTGGAAGAAGTTGTCTTTCAGTCAAATCCCTGGGTTCTGTATCCTGGGAATAAGCCCCCATGTCCAACAGACACCACTCTGTGGCTGCAGGCCTTTTAATTCTTTTTGATCTATAATTACATATGCCTTTCATACATGTACATAAACTTTATCCACACACACAGCTTTGATAAGTTTGATAATACCCCTATAGTCATATTCACCTACCACTGGCCTCCATAACTAGTTATCTTTCAAACCTCTATTATTTTTAAGACAAGCATTTAAAAATTATAAAAAACATCAAAAACATCAAACAGACACATCAGTGCCATGAATGAATCAGCCATA
The DNA here is from genome assembly GCA_035041135.1 of Platyrinchus mystaceus. Classification (NCBI taxonomy): domain Eukaryota; kingdom Metazoa; phylum Chordata; class Aves; order Passeriformes; family Tyrannidae; genus Platyrinchus; species Platyrinchus mystaceus. The sequence goes on along the minus strand of JAWWLV010000018.1, from coordinate 18,808,528 downwards.
TGCAAAACAATACACAATACAGCTTACAAATCCAGAATGTTACTGCACCAGAATTCAGGAATAGGTGGCAGATCCGGAACTGGTAAAAATGTAGATGTGTTTGCAGATGCAGAAATTGAAATTTGATACCCAGATCAGGTAATAAGAAGATGAGGATAACTAGTCACAAATGAGCAACATTTTAACTGTGGCCAGGAATAAGGAAAGAAACAACATCCCGGAGCGGTGCCCACCAGGAACACACTCAGCAGTAGCTCAAAGGTGTCACAGAGTCAGGAGCTCCTTCACCTTACCGTGCTTTACCCTGAGCAGTGGATTTGTGCCATTTGTGTCATCTCAACAACAAACCTGTTTTACAAATTTCAAACATTTTGTTTTTTCATCCTCCCAGCTGTGAATTCTGCAAACTTTTAATGCCTTTTACCCCGTTTGGCTGGTGAGGATCAGTAACACCCAGCACGTGCCATGGGCTCTCCCTCCCCAAGGGAACATCTGCAGATCTTATTGACCCTTCATCATCAAATGCAGGGACATGATCTGGAATAAAAAAATCAAAATATCCCCAAGTCTTAGTTACTGCAACCTAATTATTTCAAGTGCAGTGAACATACACCGGGCAGAACAAATTATTGGATTTTTGTTCCTCATTTTTATATATGAAATCAAGCAGCCATACTTCAGGAAGGGAACTGCAGCCTATTAACAGCATATTTGTATTCAAAACAGATCTATAAGGAACCCTAATTGCACTAATCCTTTTTGTACCTTTGCAGTGGTGCTATTTTACCCAGCTGACGTTTTTCCGTGACAGATTCCTACAAAGCTGTTCCCGAGCTATTCATAAGCCAAGGAAAGCTATGAGAAAAGGAGCAAATGCCTCAGTTTAACTTCTGATTCCTGAGGTCTGCTTTTTCCAAAGGTGGTGCACAGTTATCTGCCAGGAAAAGGGGGGAAGGGAAGCCCCAGGACAACACTGACACTCCTGCACCGTCCCGGAAAGCAGTGGAGTTGTCCATCTAACTTGGACAGGAACACAACCCCTGGGGTGTTAATGGAGCACCAACACCATCACCTGCCCCACCTGATCACAGCTGAAAGTGCAGGAACACCAACCCAAAGCCCAGCTTTAAAAGCCTTACACAGATTCCCATCTCTTCCCAGCTTAATGACAGGGGTTCCTGTGGCAGCTTCTGAACACAGGCAGCACTTTCATCTCCCCATTCCCTGCCCTCACCTCCCCAATTCCCAGGCTCCACTGGAGCTTTGACTGGCACAGCTTTTGTCAGAATGGAATAAAAAGCCCAACTGTGGCTTTGCAAATATATTAGCAAAAAACATTTGCAAGTATTAGCTTTGCAAATGTTTTATAGATGTGCAGCAAGAAAAACAGATTTATCTGTTCATTTATAATACAGATGATTTCAAAGTGGGAAAGTATTTTTCAAAAGAACTTACATAAGTGTGGAAATACAAATATTGCATATATTAACTAAATTATCATATAGATATGGGTATTACATGAGTTACTAAGACAGAAATGCTTAAGAAAAGCAAATTTGTAGGTCATCATTAGAAGGAATTTGCTTATATTCCTTTTATCCTGATTTCCCCAAAACTGTAAAAGTTCTCATCTCAGTCTCACTCAATACATAAAACTCCCGAACACTAATTTGACTAAGGAGAGCAGGAAGGGTTTAGTGCTCAACTCCCCAGACACAGCTGAGAGCTCCTTGGGAGTGTTCCTTGTGCCCACTAAAAAGGGCAAAAAGGCAAAGCCGGCACAAGTGATGGGTTGTTTCAAACTGTTCCTCCAACAGATCCATTCCAAGCTGTTCATCCAACAGATCCATTCCAAGGTATCCACTGAGGCTGCTGAAGCCTGTCCTCCTGCCATGCACCCCTGTGACAAGCCTGGCTAACAAAGCCTGATGCTGCCAGAGCCCCAGACAGGATGCACAGCTCCGGGTGCTGCTCCCCTCAGCCTGCTGGCTCTGCTCTGGCTGATCCTGGATGGAATGGCACACACCTGACACACCTGCTTGGTTACTTGAAAGCTTCCAGGGCAAAGTTTTTCTCTGCTCAATAGGAAGCAGAATTTTTCAGCTGAAATACTATCAAAGCAGGACCCAGAGCTGCACCATGTGTTCACGTCAGAGAACAGTACTCCATTCACACAACTTCATTTCTAAGCTGTTAAACAAACAGACAGACCTGATGAAATATTAATTTGACTAATTATGGCAACAGAACCCCAGAAGGAACTAACAACTCCACCTAAACAGAGCAATACCTGTTTTCAGCACTGACAAGGCTCAGATGTGTGACAGATGGCTCCCAAAACCTGGGCAGACTGTGCTGGTCTCAGCCTTGGTTTGGGCTCTGCTGCCTCAGTTTTTGAGATGCAAAGACTTAGACTTACCTGGCCAGGGAGAGCCTAAGTGAGAGCTACTGAACAGGACTTGGGAGGTAAACACAGGACACAAAGTATTTACAACTCAACAGTTCTTCCAATTCATAAACTGTAACCACATTTGAAGGGTTTTCACAAGAGAAACATTCGCCTTCACCTGACAAAAAGCTCTTCAACCTGCTTGGACAGCAGACACAAACTACCTGGCAACTTACTGCCCAAAATGACAATTTGGGATGATAAGACTTCCTAAAGCGTAATCTGGATGCAGTTCTTTGTAGAAGAGACCTCTGGAGCTCATCTGGCCCAGCCACCTCCCCAGACAGGTCCAATTAGATCAGATGCCTCCAGGAACTTGTCTGCCAGACTTTCGGCTTCTCAAAGATGTGCAACAACAGGAGAGCAACAAGTGTGTGAGGATCTGAAGCAGGAAAGCCATGGTGAGATATGTGCCCCCAAACCGGCTTTCCATTATTTCATATCACAGAATCCCAGGATCACCAAGGCTGGAAAAGACCTCCAAGGTCACCGAGTCCAACCTGGGCCCAACCCCACCTTGTCACCCAGCCCAGAGCACTGAGTGCCACGTCCAGTCGTTCCTTGGACACCTCCAGGGATCCCACAGTGTCCTTCAGCATCCCCAAACATCTCTTCACATCAATTCCTGCCTTCAGCCCAGCTCCAAACGGCACAAGGTGATCCCAGCCCTGCCTGTGAGGACAATCACTGTAATTACAGCTGTGACTGCTCCCTCCAGGTCAGCAGCAATTAACACCCCCAGCGTGGAACACCAGGACATCACCACTCTTCCACTGTTACCTGTGTTCATTCCCTTTAAATCCAACCTGCCAGGGCTGCCTTCCTTCTCCATTTTAGGTCCCTACCACTGTCAATGTGATGTTTTTGGTGCATCCTTCCCATTTACATCCCAGTCGGTGCCTGCTGGAACAAGCTTTCTGTTTTAAATACTACACGTTGATAGAACCGCATTAAAATATAAAGCCATTTGCACAGTTCCAAGAGATGTTCCAGTAAAGCTTTTCCCAGGTTCTTTCAGAACTCCTGCTGTAATTTGTCCCTTCCTGAGAAAGCCACAAGCCCTCGGAGCCGCAGGGCCCCACTGACCACCACAGACACCATCACAAAGCTAAAAATTCCTTTGGTCTCATTTTCCCTGTCCGCTCCGAGGTTTTATTTAAATAGCCTGTGCAACCTTCTCCTGAGAAACTCTCGTAACCCAAACCTACCTCAATCACGGTATAATCACATAATTAGATTGTGGTCCCTGGTAAGTCTGCTATTAGCACATCCAAGCCACGTTTAAGGGGATAAAAAAGCTTCATTTCAAGTAATTCACAGCACATGATGACTATCACAAAGGGGAAGCTCTATTTTCTAGCACAGTAATTTACACTTTTTAAACAAACAAAAAAATTCCAAGAGAAAAATTGTCATATAACTGTGGTGGGGTGGGGGTTTTTGTCTAGTTTTTCTTGGTGGGGTTTTTTTTTGTTTTAAGATCTACAAGCAGAAAATGGAGCTGCTGAACCACCTCCTTTCAGTCCTAAAAGGGGTGAAATGCAGCTTTCCAGCACTCTTGTCACTGTCAAGCATGAAAAAGTCCCAGACAAGAGCATGTAAAATCGTTGTATTGGCTCCGTAACAGGAACATCCCCTGCTACAGATGGGATTAGGAGGGAAAGGGGGGAAACTGAGCTTGGGAACTGCTCACAGAAGCAGCATCTCCGAGTGATGCACCTGAACAGCTCAATTCTGCAAAAACAAATAAAACCTGAGCACGTTCACTGCGTTTTTAAATCAAAACCTTTAAAGTTGGTGTAAAACATTGTTTTTCTTGGATTTTATGGCTTTGCCTCACTCAATACCGTGCAGTACTGAGGTCTTCCTTCCCTTGCCACACTATTACCTTGCTTGCACATCAGAGGGAATATAAATCACAGAATATTAAGCAAAGTAAGATGCTTTGCCTTTATTTCATTAGGGTTTCTCTGCAGAGGAGATTTCTTACAGCCAATATTAAAATGTAATTACTTTGCCTCCCAAAGTTTTCACATACATGGCTTGCATGTATAGGAGTTTTTTATCTTTATAAACATGAAGTAAGAGAGAGAAGGGAATGTTATTCCCTTTTATCCACACTTAGAAGCTTCAGCACCTCCTCCCCAGCCACAGTAACCCATGCAGGGCTTCCTCCCTGCCCTGGCTGATGATGAGGGAATTGTTAAATATTTGGCACAGGAGTTTGTGCCAAGAACAAAAACAGAGGAACCCCAACCAGGGCAGGCAGATGGGCTAGAGCTCAGAGAGCCACGGGCTGAAGTGTGTCAGGAATCCTACAAAATGAGACATTATATAACCATATCAAATCTGGGCACCCAGAGCTGGGTCACCTGCATTTCCCTGGCTGCACACAGTGCACACAGCCCAAAGACAAGCACTGAAAAATCATCTTACACTGAGTTAATACCAAGTTATTTTTATATACTCATATATGAAAATATGCACAGCAGCACAGCTGTGCAAAGGGATGTACGTGCTGATGTCCAAAGCACAAATTAAGCCAGACCTATCAACGGGGCAGCTGATAAATCCCTGAGTTTTGATAAAGCATAGATGAGATCATTTGAGACTTCACCAATAACGGCATTAGATCCACCTTTTCATTCCAATTAATTCTCCTGCTCCAGTGTCCGAGGGCTCCTCGTCAATCTGCTCAGCCAGGCTGGCTCAGGGCTTCTCTGGACAAAGCTCCACTTCTGGCCTGTTTTCAGCCCCAGCCAACCCGAGCTGCACCTCAAAACCTGTTTAACAGTTAAAATAGACAGAGAAAAAGGTAACCTTGGATCCCAGTGCCATCTATTCCAAATTAGTAATCCAGGCCAACTGTTTTTACCACGAGGTATTTAATCAGTGATCTTGAGAATGATAATTATCTGAAGATACTGGAGAATCTGGGGCTGCACTGCAGGACACAGGATGGAAAAAGACACAGAGTACAGAAGGAGAGTGTAATGAGGACTCTGTCTGGAACATGTTAGAAAAGCAAGGTGCCACAACCACAACAAACTGTCACAAGTTCCTTCTGCACCCAAAACCAAGTGCCTGAAGGGCTGGTGGCTGCAAACCCTCCCCACACAACCCCAAAGCCCAGCAGAGGCCACGCTCAGTCCAAGCACCAGGCTGGGAACGTGACAAGGGCAGCTCGTCAGGTTTGCATAACATGCTTTTAGTTCATAGGGAAAACATTATTAACTTGGTCAAAACTCACTGTTAGACTAAGGTGTCTTTGGGATCTCATCGATTAAATTAAATATCATTAATTTTGCATGCAACTCATAGATCATTCTCTAAATGCTATGCCAAAAATCTAATTGAGTCTTCATTAAGTGATCAGATGGGAAATGGGAGCTCTTCCCCCACTATACACTTCAAGGTTAAACTGCAGCTCACCAAGGACTGTTAAGAACTGCCTCAGACCCTCACCTTCAGTCACCACACAAAACCCTCTATTTTATTCACTCCAGATTCCCCCTTATTAGCCAGCTCCTCCTCCCAGCTCACCACTAACCTTGAAAGGAGAGGTGGAGCTACTGAAGGAAGACAAAGGGGCTTAAGAAAAAGGAAATTATTTCAGGCTTACAATTAGAGTATCCTACCAGCCTACACCAGGCTATTTGGAAGCTTAAATTTAAATTAAACTCAAGCTGCGTTTTCAGTCACCTGCTTCCCACTCAGTGCCTTTCTGAGACACCAGGGCCAGGGCAGAACAACTCCTGAGCTCCCCTCCACCACCAAGTGCCACGGTGCTATCTGGCCACCCCTCTGTTATTTGTGGGGGGTGGTGGAAGAAATCTCCTCTCTGGTGTTTCACAATTAAAAACCAGACTTAGAAAAAAGTGGGTAATTAATTACACAAAGGGCAACACTACCGGTATAAACAGCAAAGCAGAAGAGGCAATAAGAGTTTATCACCACAAAGAGAGTGTGCTACTACTGCTAAAGTAAGTATGAAAGGTGATGTCAGACCAGGACTGTAAACAGAATTAATTTTTCCAACATACAGAATGGAAAAAGCCCTCAGCTAATGCCAGGCAACCGAGGGGGACTGCCAGGCAGGAATATGGGCAGGCTCCAGGCTGGGATCCAAGGGGAAAGGACTGAGGCCAGTGGAACAGGAGTGACAGGGCACAGCACTCCGGGTTTGGGAAAGGCTTTGGAAAATTCATCTGGTGGTTGGGTTGAAGAACAGCTCTGCTCTGGGGCAGGGACAGTGACCTCTCAACTGGGCATTCCTGGAGGTTCAGGGCACACCTTTTTGACTTGATTAGCTCAAGAAATGAACACCTGCACTTTGTCTTCCTCTATCTTCTTTTGTGTTACACCACAGGAGAAGGAATATTAGCACAATCCAAGTCATAAATGTTTTCCTCTCACTCCAAAGCTGTACGTTCACATTCAGCCCTCATCATCCTGTCCTAAAATTATACCTTTAAATCACAAGCTTCTTATCAGACCATTTTTTCAGCGTAATTGGTACAGCCATAAATACATTTTTTTCTGTGAGGAATATCTTGTACAGGTGCCCCCAAATCATGGGTCCATTATCGAGCCAAGCTGAAAACACACTATCAATTTTCACTAAACTATTGATCAAGTGAGGTCAACCCCAACAAGAGATGCAGAGCACCAGGAATCTCCAAGCAAGCAGCTGGAATGAGCCATGGCATTTCCAATCCCATACAAGGAAAGGAACTTAAAAAATAATATTTAAACAGCTTGCTGGAGTGCAGACTCCTTATAGGAGAGCTTCAGCACTGATTACAGTGAAAGAATGTGATCCCACCTGCAGAAAATAAAGCTGATTTTTTGAAGCCTGTTCCCTAAGCAGTAGGAAACGAGAATAAACTCGGGTTATCTCAGTTCAGGTGAGAGTCAGGGGAATTTAAATATTATGGGTGAGTGTTTGATACCCTCACCTGCTCTGCAGTGAGCCACTGCCACGTGCTAAGGCAGGAGTGCAGTAAAGAACCGTTTTGCACACACTCGCCCTTTCCTAAGGACTGCCGGGAGTTCCAGGGAGGCTTTAACAAGCCCCAGCCGTTAAAGGGCAGGCTGGGATCCCCCACTGCCCTGGGCACGGCGATGGCTCCAGGCTGGGCTGGGCACCACTTCAGTCACCCAGTCACTCTCAACAAGCTCCTTCTTCACTTGATTTTCTCATTCCCTCCAGCCCAGTCTGTGAAATGAAAACGAAAACCAGAATAACTCCTCCTCGTAAAATCCTGGGCTGTTGGTGCCCTCTGAGCTGCCGCTCCCTGACCAGTTTTGTGCTCCCCTCCTCTCGAGGGCCCGTTCTGAGGTTTGCAGGGGACCTCCATGCCCAGGGGCCGCGGCCAGCCCTGTCCCCCCTCTGTCACCAAAGCGCTGTCACCGGCGGTGCCGCCTCAACCCCGGGCGCGTCCCGGCACAGCCACATCCCCCGGCAAGGTAAAACCTCCCGGCTCCTTTTCCAATGCGAGCCTTGTCCTCCCGGCAACGGCGGGATAAAAAAGCAAGACGGGCAGAAGAATGGTCTCTCAGTCATGCCACTCCAGCAATAATGTTTTTTTCCAACTAAGCTTTCAGCAGTCAAAAATGGGAAAGATTATAGACACAGAGCCTGCGGTTCCATTCAAAAAGATCTTTGTTAGCAGCAGCAGCGAAAAGAGGAAAAAAGCCCACAGAATTCCTCCACTTAAAGCACAACCTCAGAACATATGCTTAAAATCCTGGAAATCTTTGGGAGATTCAGTGTGTTCAACAGCTGCAGCCGAGCTTACAATGAACATTGCAAATAAATGCTAATGAGATGCTTATAGATCCTGAACAAATTGATTTACTGAGATCTTGTCGAGTGTCTGCTATCAAGGGTTTGTCAGAGTAAACAACCAAATCCTTATAAACAGAAGTGACTCATTCATTACAACTGGAAGAAGACAGACATAATAACCCAAGCTTTAGTCCAGGAAGATGATAAAACAAGCTCCACACACACGTTATTTACCAAAAAATAAAAACTGTATTTCTGAAAACACTATTAGAAAACATGTCTAGCTCAGCTCAGCAGCCACAGATGAGTTTGCAATACTAGGAGTACACTTACACACTCGATAAAGTTATCAATATAAGAACCAGCCATAATAAAACCACTTTCATAAAGCTTTAGAATAAACCCACGTAAACCATATGCATAATGAGCTCATACTCATGTGCCAAATTGTTTTATTGCATGTTGTTTTAGTGCAACCCGTGTGTAACCAACACCTTGGAAATCAAATAGGTGCAAACCCATTTTCTTACAAAAAATCTTACTGTTTGGAAGATTACATTTTACTGTGAACAGTAAATTATGCAGGGCAAGTGAGGTGAAGCTGCAGCAGCTCCATATCAGAGGAAGAAAAAATGTCTCTAGTTCAATAAAACTGAGATGATTCCATACTACTACAACTGTCCAACATGGAGAACTCTAGGAGTCCTTTTTAGACAGTCACCCATAAGATGGGAATGTTTAATAACGTTGTAACTGTAGGCAGGGAAGGTGTTAACAGCTATCCCCTGATCCAGCACAGCCAAAGAGCTCCTCTCACAAAACATAAGCCCAAGGAAGTGAAATTCTCCAAACTGGGACAAAAAGCAAGGGCCACTTTATTAACACTAATGGTCTTCGGGGAGGTTGCCCCAAAAAACTCTTTAGTAGGAAAAGCAAAGACGCAAGAAACATGAATCCCTTCATCCTTTCCCTCTCCACAAGTCCACTTAGTGAAATCCTGGCAGCTCCTAAGGGAAATCAAACCCACCAGTCCCCACCTCCTGCTCAGGCAGGAGCAGCCCCAGTCCCACATCCATGGCTGTGTCTGGAAGGCCATTTCCAGGAGATCCTCGATAAGGGCTGATGTGCTCCACTGCTCCCACACTCTGCCCCTGTCTGCAGGTACCACAGCCCAGGGGGAAGGATCCCTTTCCTAGAGGAAGGGCAGGGCTGTGGGGTTGTTCCACGTGCAGTTGTACCACAGACCTCCATCACCAACCTATCTCCTTGGACTTGCACAAAGCAGAACATCAGTTGACATTCCAAGAGCAAATTCCCAATGAACTAAACAAACCCCTGAGCTTTCAGATCCTCCACTGGGACCCAAAGAGCACATCGAAAACAAAGTCTCCAGATCTTCTACACTCCTCCCTTTAAGCCCTGTAAAGCTATTTCAGTGTTTCTGCAGCGACATCAGGAGAATCAAACTCCAGGTTTTCCCCAAAGAGGTCCAAAGCTCCCAAGCGAGTGGTGAATCAGCTCTGATGACTGCGAGGAGGAAAAAGAAATCTATCCTAGGAATTCTCTTCCAGGGCAAATACAAAGTTCCCACTGCTCTGTCTGCACCGGGATTCTAGTCAGGGAAGCTCCTGTTGCAATTCCATGACATTCCTGGGAAGGTGCAGCCCTCGCACCCTCCTGTGTGCTGGTGTTTAAGCACACCCTGCTCGGCTCAGGAACAACCCCACCTCCTACAGAGCGATCGATGGGAGAAGGGAAATCTCTGCAAAGCGGAGCCATCCAGGACTCGGGGAAGGGATGCCGAGATAATCAGGAAGCTCTTCTGTCTTCCTTCGAGCCCCTCACAGGCCAGGAGTACAATACAGCAACACAGTGGGATGTGCCCTTTGTGAGAAACGCTCCTAATGGTGCAAAATGGCTCTTCTGGGGAAAAAAGGTTATTGGAAGTGACTCCCCCACTGCAACTGCTGGGCTTAAAAACAGATCGACTCGCTGCTGCAGACACAGGGCCACCTGCAATTTCTGTACGCTGTGCCTTCACCAGGGTAATGCAGCTTTATTATTTTTTTAGGAGTCTTAAAAGCTGAAAAACATATGGGAATGGGGGTTTTACAGACATGCATTTCCCAAGACACTCAAGACAACAAAAAAACCCAGCTACGTTCAGGCAGTGGCTCTCGCCACCTCTTGCCAGGCAAGTCTCCCCAAAGTAACCCTGTTTTTGAGAAAGACAAGACTAAGAAACAAGGAGAGAAAGGACAGTGTTAAAACAGGACAGAATAATTAAACAGTTTCCAGAATGCCTGTCTCTCTCAACCTGAATGTAGTAACCGAAATTAAAACCAGGATTACTCAGAATTTTGTAAAATGCCAAAGGAAACCCCAAACCATGTGTCCTAACAAAGTCCTGTGCCATATGAAAACTGAGGCAGTTCAGAATAGTTCTTCACCTCCACAAAAACAAACGAAATCAGGCCCACAAGGTGAAGGGGATGAACTGGGACAGCAAAGGTGCTGAGAGCAAAGTCTGGTGTATGAAATCAAGGCATCCACAAAACCATCCCAGTTCAGAAACAATCCTTCCTCTCCCCGACTCTTCTCAGCTGAGAGTTGCTCAGCACGTTCCAGGGCCAGGAAGGCAGGATAGAAACTCAGGTACATCCCAATTACTGCTCCAAAAGGCCACTACTTTTAGAGTTTAAAATAACTAATTCCAGTGGTGAAGAACAATGTGCTTTCCTGAGGTGTGAGCAGGAACAGCAGAGGCTGCAGAGGCAGCACTTCATTCCTGTTGACACAGTTCTTCTGCAGCCCCAAATGCCCATGTTTGCTTTTTCAATTCTTCCCCTTCACCTGCTTTATCTGGTGACTTTCTCTGTTCCTCTTTCATCAGGTTGATGATCCCAAACCAAATAATTGGGTTTGGCTTTTTTTTTTTTCTTTTATTCTTTAAAAATAAAGAACTTCAGGAAAGAGACAGATTAAAACATAAGTTGCATCATAATGCAATGAAAAAACACTCTTAAAGATAAAGCTTACAGCACTTTCCATTTGAAGTTACAGACATTTATAATAACTAGTGAGGTCAACAAGTTTTTATAATTTAAATAATATTTTATAAAATGGGGTTAAGCTGTGCAATTTCAAAAAAAATGAAAGAAGAGAACAGATTAAGGAGATACCAGCAGCAACCTTTCCATGGTAGGAGTTTCAATAATGGTGTTTTGGATACTTTACTTCCACCCTCCACAGAACAGTGATGGGATTTTAACTGTACACAGATTAACAGTGCCATGACACACTCCAAGGAAAGCTATTTCCCAGCTCCTGGATGCAAACCAGAGGCTGCTGTGAGCTGCTCATTTTCCCAGGATGCCAGTTTGCCTCCCAAACACCCTCATGCAAAAAGCTGAAGCTATTCATTAAACCCATTTGAACAAAAATTGAAATCAACCGAACACACAAGTGTTCTGTAACAAGCAGGCTGGAAAGATGGGCATCACCAACAGCATTAATTTTCCACATCCAAGAAATAAGGATTCCTGAAGCTTGAGCATTTTGGAAGATGAAGTAGTTTTGTCCTTTAAGCTGACTGGAGTAAATCCCTTCCCACTCCAGCACGGAGTGTTTGCTGTGGAAAGGACACGCCCAGTCCCATGAGCCTGTTTCTATACTCACACACAACTCCAACTTTCTCTCAGCATTTCAGATTTCCCATTCTTTTGTTCCTGCAGGAAAAGAATCCACAAAAGCCTGACAGGGAGCTCTCCAAGAGCAGAACTCCACAGCAACACAAAGTGTAGGAATGGTTTGAAATTTGTGGCTTTTTCATTTTAATTTCCATCTTCAAATTTAAACAAAAGCAGCAGATGCTGCATCTAAGAAGCTGCAAAGACAGAACATCCAGATGTTTACTCATCCCACAAAAACACTGGCATTTTTCTAAACATAAAAGGGAAAGATTTGGGGGTTTAGTCTATGCAGAACTCCACTGTCCAACTTCAATGCCTTTCCCAAGACCTGTCCTTTCCCTCAAGCTCTTTGGCAGAGATGGGATGTATTTGCAAACAGGACCATATTTGACACAACCCAGGCCTCAACTGCAAATCCATCTCTTACTTCAGAACAGGAACATTGTTTGGTTTTCCTAAAGAAGAGACCGTCTGACCCTGGTGTGAGTGAGAAACTCGAGACACCTCAAGAAGGGCACAGAACAACAGATTTGCTTGGGATTGAGACAAACAGAGGTTTCCAGATTTTTAAAGAACATGGCAAATGTTTCACATCTCTCCTGTTACATTAATATGGAGAACACGGTATCATCCTACCAATGCTCAAGGAAACTCAAATCCTGAGCCATCCTAAAATCATAGAATCACACTTAGGTTGGAAAAGATGCTTCAGATTGAGCCCAACTATTAATCCAGCACTAAACCACGTCTCCAAGTGCCACATACTCCAGTGCTGCCGGTACAGATGGAAATGTGTGTGCTGTAAACACCTCTACAATCAGAACCAAACACAAATTTAACATGGAATGGGAATTCTGCCATTGATATGGGTAAGAATTTATTAGAAATTTATAATCAGACCCAACTCCTTCAGCACAGGCCAAACTCACAAACTGAGAACACAACACGAGATGCCCACAAGAGTCAGCGAGGCAGGAAGTCCCTCCAGGAATCCTAGTTTTTATCAAGGAATTAGAAGGCAACTCAAAAGCAGTACCTATTTGCACAGAATAAAGCCATAAAGCATTAGGATGCATTTCAGTTCCTTGTGCTGCCTCTGCCCATAAGGGTTGACTAGAAAAGTCCTGGTTTTAACACATGGAATTGACCACTCGACTGGATGACCAACAAGTGTGAAAAGCTCCCCATCACTGAGACTCCTCTGCTCAAACCTGGAAGATCCTCAGGGATGTATCTGCCATCACAGAACACCCTGCATTGTAGAGACAGACTTGTTGGAATTGTTTTAGGAAGCAGTCATATATAAATCCTGTAACTGCTGGTTAACAGGCAATGAATGTAAAGAGATTGTAAACCTGGGAGGATATCAACAATTCCCATTTCTAGTCAGGAAAAGGAGGGAGTAACACTCCTGTTTTCTAACTCATGTGGCACAGCAGTGCACTAATAAAGAAGGAAACCCTCCTTGCAGCAGAGAACCTGCACACTGTGTCACAACAGCTCCAGGATTTGCAAAATACAACATTCCCCGAATGGAGAGGTGGAGAAGCAGAATCACAAAAGGATGCAGAAAAATGCATGAGAAGCAGCTGGAAGCCTAATTTTTGTTTAAGTAGGATGCATCTCCTAGAGTTGACTCCACTTAGATTAAGAAAACATACATAATACCCCACTGGGCAGGACCCACACTTCAGTTTCCAGTAATGCACCAGCAGCTTTTACTCATTATTATTTTTTTAAGTGAAAACACCAAAGCCTGCCCCTTCTCTAACTCATTCCCCCAGCACCTAGAGCTGATACACCCAAATTGCAGGGGGTACACCACTGCTCAGATGTTGCTGCCCCATTTCTCCCTGCTGTTCACCACCACACCTGCCCCTGTGCCTCCAGCCTGCTGTGACAGCAGGGCCCATGAGTTCCATCCCCACTGTGTGATGTGGTTTCTCTGCAACTCGTTCTTAACGGAGCTCTTGGTTTCACCAAGTGACTCATCCCACTTCAGGGTCCACCTCAGGCTCCTCTCCAGCCTTTGCCTGGCACACAAGGAAATCAGTCTAAAAGCTTCAGTAAATTACAGGTTATGCCCTGGGCAAAACACCTGAAGACAAACTAAGAGGACAAACGCTGTCAAATCACAGCAACTGCCTTTTAGCACCATCCCAGGAATTAAATATTGACACTCTCTTTCCTTTGTGTAATTCAAAGCAAACTACAATAACAAATCATGGTAACACTAAGAAATAAAGCCACGCTGAGCTGACTGAGCTGTTGCAAAGCGCTGGTGGAGTGACCAGCCAGGAAACACCAACACTTGTTACCCCCTCCCAGGAGCGAGGCCAACAGTGCTGCTCCTCTGCTGTCCCTGCAAAAGGGAAGATGCTTTCATACATCTTTACTGTCGTTTCAAAGACATAAATCCCCCATCCACCCTCACAGCGTGTTCTTCGCAGCATTTCCATGCCTGATATAAAGAGCCCGTGGAATAAAATTGGACATTTTCATGAACTAAATCCATGAGCTAAATAAAAGTGCTGCTTCCACATAACAAGTCCAGAAGCGTGGGCCAAGGTTTGAAAAAAACAAGAACCAAAGACGAGGAGTGAGAGTATTGCAGAATTAACCTGTTATATACATATCTATGCCTTTGCCTCTGGGATAATTGCTAAGATAAGACAAAGGACACAATTTCACACTTTCTTCAAATTACAAAGAAAACTCAGTCTTGAGAAATAACGTGACATAAATGTGACAGAAGCAATCAACACCACAGGCTTGGGGGATTTGGAGAGGTTGAGGTGTTTGCCTTGTGGGTTTTGTTTTGCTCTCTAGAGAAACCAACATCTTGTGACTTCTGAATTACCTAGTTTGAGACTACTGCTTCATAAAGGTATTAAAGCATCACAAATTATATCTTATAAATCATACACAACTTCACTTTATATGAGTGACTGTCCAAAAATCAGCCTTCATTAACAAAGTACACCCCATGGGTCCTTTTAAACAGGATCTACCTACAGTATTTAACATTACAGTGGCAGTTTTTACACAACTTATGTGCATTGGAAACCAAAATGCAAAATACTTTCTCCAAAATTAGAACTTGGCATGTAGCAATTTTACTCGGCTTCAGCCATGGAAGAGGATTTTGAAGTGAAGCTGCATTAATTCCTCAACACAGAGAATGAGCAGCATGTGAATAATTTATTGATGGCTTTTGCTCCATGTCAGCAGCTTTGCTGGAGGAAGTGATCTTTATGAAGTCCCCCAGGAGCCCAAGAAGTTAAAGATGGGCCAAGGAACCGTAGGATTTGGCTGTGCAGAGGCAGCAGTGCCACTCCAGGTGTGGGGGTGTCATGGGTGCTTCCCAAACATGAGAGTTCCACAGTGCCCAAATTCACGAGGCTGAGAGAGCAGATCCACGAGCTCATCCCACCCACGTTGGCACCTTTCCAACCATTGGTAAGCAGGAACAGAATCTCTCATGCCCAACAGGGAGGCATCAGGATCCCAAGTGGCTCCCAAGCTCCACTTTAAGCACAATCCTCCAGACAGACCTCCCAACCCAGATCCAGGAGCTCCTGGGAACAGGAGGAACACGCTTCTCTGGAAGACACTTTGGGGGCTGGAAGTACTGGGGGAGGACCAGGAAACATGGCCAGAGGAAAGTGGCTCCTCAGACAGAGCGGGAAACGGGATGGAACAAGGGGAGACAAACACAGCCAAGGAGGAACACTCGGAACAAGAGCCCATGGTCAGGAACTGCATCAGCAGCTCCTCGGCAGGACCAGGAGCAGCTCGGAATCATCACACGAAGGGAGGCAGCAGCCCCAACATCCACTCACCCCCCCTTTACACTTCCTGCTGGAAACTTATCTTTTCCACCACATCTTCATCCCTGAGCAATGTCTCCCCACAGCATTCCCTGTCCAACCCACAGCACCTCTTCAGCACCACAGCTCCTCCCAGGGAAGTTCTCTGCCCTCTGAGGATCTAAGAACCTACGGAGGCACCTGAAAACCCACAGCTCCTTCCCCTCAGGCACCCACCAGTTCCACATCAGACATCTGATTTGACAAAGAACTTAAATAATGGAAATAGCACTAAGACCAAATCAGTTTCCCCTCATTTGTCCAAATCCCTTTGTCAGTTCTAATAAAGAATATGCAGCCTGCTTTTATGACAGACTCTATAAAACCCTTCCTTTGTCCCAGGGGGATTAGATGTGAAGAAATACTTTGCAAATGAGACAATAACTTTCTGAAATTCATACATAAACAGAAATATCCTGCTGTTAGTCAAAACCCAGGTGAAGGTTGTGTAGCAGTGCTTACAAAATGACTGAAATGATTGATCAGTTTATTGTGGATCCTGGACTGGTGGCAAGTTTGTACTGAAAATGAAGGGCCACATTAGCAATGGATCTGGAAGATGGGGGGGAGGAAGTAAATTAAAAAGTCAGTGAGAAGATAACTGATTCAGTGAAGCAAATTAAGTGTTTTAAAGCTACTGGGACTCTGGAACACAGCACAGCTCAACAAAAACAAAACAACACACACACACACAAAAAAATCAAGACAAACATAATTAACCACTTCTCTGGAAAGCCAAGACTCAAAGGACCAACCTGCCTTAAGTTTGCTGATCACTCAAAATTGAGTGCTACTACAACAATTTACTATTAACCAATATTTAATTTCATTTCTGCAGTAGATTCTCCAAACTTCTGCACCACACCTTAAGCAAAGCAGCTGTGGCTGCCACAGATGGCTCTGCAGTAAATATGAACGTAGTTCTCTGCCAGAGAGAGCCAGAGGCAGGACATGGAGAACATATGAGCAAAGAGAGCCACAGAAACACAAATTTCATCTCCTACCTAAACATCAAAACGTATCCAAGTCAGTTCTACATGCAGAGCTTTTCCACTATTTCCACAATGAGAGTTTTCACCTAAAATAAAGCCTACATTTGGAGCTGGCCTTTGCTCTGGCCACAGCACTCCATCCCAGGCTGAGCCCGGTACCCTGAGCTGAGTGACACCCAACACCACATCAGGCCACGCTGCTGGCTTCAAAAATATGGCACTCAAACCTAAAGAGACTCCATTTTCCTTTTTTCCCTACTCACGGCAGGCTGTGGGGTAAATTAATGCCTCAGCCTGCAGTGACTGTGGATTAGGCCAGTCTTGTCAATAATTAATACAGCTCTGTAGAGCAAAAGCACAGCAACAAGCAAGATTAACCAAAATCCCCTCTGCTGTGACACCAGCTTTTACCCCTGCTCAATGTGCACACATAGACTTAAAGAAGGACAAGATTCTTTATGACCTTAATGTAAAAGGGTTGGTTTTTTTCCCCCTCTCCTTTCAAGAAATGCCTTATTAAACAAACATCGTTATTGTAACAACAGTAAACTGAAATAGTCACAAATATTACCATTTTTCAACTGGCCTCTAACTTATCTAAGGTCTTAATCGCCCAAGATCTTTTCAAGCCTTGGGGATTCCAGACTCCTAATGCACCAAATGGGAAGCACTGAACAAAGGCAGCAGCTCTGCCATTCCATGGGCTCGGGCATTGTGATCTGTCTGCTGGAAAACAACAGATGAGGCAGGAACAGCCCTTCAGCAACCCCATCCATGGGGAGATTATCCAAAGCAGTTCCCAATTACAAAGTGTTCATCAGATTGGATCTATGGGGAGCCACGGCCAGCGTTTGGATACTCCCCCTGTCCCCTCTCCGGATTTTCACGGTGCTCAACTACTCCAGTCATTACATCTGCAAACGGCTTGGAAGGGAAACAATTTGTTTGCCAAACAGCAGATCCATTTAAAAAAGTCATTTTAACAGCTCTAAGTATCAAATGATGAAATAAAATACAGAAATCCAATCAGCTGCAGCCTAAATTAATTTCTTTGTGAGGGCATTTTTCTTAAATCAACCCCCTCTCCTGGATAATCCTGGATTTCAGCTGTTTTGTTCATTGCGCATCTTAACGAGGCCACTGCAACTGAAGGACATGACCCGATTTCTTCTGAGGTCAATGGTTATCAGTAGAACTGAAACAATACAAATTTCTCCCCAGAACACAAGAAAAGCACTGAATCTGCAATACTTTTGGTGAATTTTCAACTCTGACCCTTCATTTTGACAGGAGTCCTTCGAAACAATTTTTGCAGGACCAAATGTAAGCGCTGGGCATCACTGTCCACGTACTGATTTGGGGAAAGATGCAGCCTCCGGGAACGAGGTGCTACAAGCCAGCCATGAACCACGCAACTGCTACAAAGCAATACATGAAAGTCCTTTTTTTACCTTCAAAACAGGTGTTCAGAGTGCCTGTTTCCAACCTTTTTGCGATGAGTGGGACAAATGCAGATAAACACAGAGTTCTGGTACTGAGGGCTGGGCACCAGAAGTATTAACTTTATCACTCAGCTCATATTTAAATGAACACCAGTTTAAACACCTTTCTGTTG
This sequence comes from Platyrinchus mystaceus, assembly GCA_035041135.1. NCBI lineage: Eukaryota > Metazoa > Chordata > Aves > Passeriformes > Tyrannidae > Platyrinchus > Platyrinchus mystaceus. Next base: position 18,790,120 of record JAWWLV010000018.1, on the reverse strand, counting down.
TAATCCTAAAGCTGTGAAGGGACAGATCACGTATCTCCAGCTGTGTTTCCAGACATGTTATCCATCCCCTCACTCAGCCACAACTCCACCTCCACTCTAAGCCAAGGTTTTCTTCCCCCTCTCAGCAGCTACAAGAGCAAGGTGCCAGCTCAGACCTCCCTGTGTATCACACACCTGGCAAGAGCAAAGGCTGGACCAATTCCTCTTGATTAATGTCAGGTGAACTGAACTCAGACACCTGAGGGATTGTCCAAGACGGTTAAAGGCAAATAATTCATGCTCTTGGTGGTGATTAAAAATCGTCCGTATGGATCAGCACTAGTCATACATGGCCTGAAGGAAAGCTGGTATTTAGAGGAGGATCACGGGACAGACCGTTTAAAAAAGGTGCTTCAGGACATTTTAGTCTGTGAATTATGCCCAAAATAAACAGTTTGAATTAACTGAATCCATCTGCCTCTGGGTCAGCCCAGAGCAGCTACAGCAGTTGCTCAGGTTTTATAAAGCCACGCTTAAAGGGCAAAGGGTTCCCAGCCCACTCTGGCACACCCCACAACGTGCTGCTGTGTGAGGAGGACGCCTCTTGCACGGTTCTGACCTGGAGACCAAGACCACCAGGTCCTAAGAACCCCTAATACCTTCAAACACAAACCACAACAAACATCAAAGGGGGTGCTTCCAGACAAATGGAAAACAGCAGGCTAAACTCTCACACAGAAACTGCAGGAAATCAGAAGCTATTTTGTGTAAAGCTTTTCGAAACCCTGTAAAGGTTCTTCATGGAAAACCTCCCATAAATGCCACCAACACTGGCACTATTGGGAACCCACCACATGGCAAACCTCAGCCCAGTGGTAATGGATAGTAACTGCTGCACAGCAGGGAGTGTTACCTACACGCCACTGGAGACTTAGTTTAAACACTACTAGAGCCTGCATTTAGAACTCCCCTTTAGGCTGAAATTTGCCTTTCCATTCAAGAGCCTTACCCCTGCCCCAAACTACATTTAGTCAATATTTACTAGACTTAACAGTTGAATAATTCAAATTCTCCTTTCTTGTCCTTACACCTACAGAGGATTTACCAACAGTCTGCTCCAGCACTGGTCCATGCAGGCTTTAAGCCAGAGGAGCCAGCATGCTGCAAAAAAAAAAATTCAATACATAACCACAAGGGCCACATCAAAGTAATTTAGCATAACCAGAAAGCATGCTAAGTCAAATTAAACCCCAGTGCCTTCATTAGTGGATGGGGAAGTCTATTTATGTTCAAGCACTCTCTACTTTAAAATTCCCAAAAATAGTCCTTCCCCAGTTTGCTGCCCATTTCCTGGGAGCGGGAGCAGCGCTGGCAGTGCTGGGCAGCACCGACACAGCCCGTGGCTGGGACACTCTGGGCTGGGAGTCACCACCAGAGCCAGCACAGCCTGACCCTCTGCACTCCAGGGTCCAGGGAAACAGCACTTCCATGGGGAATGGCCGACACCAGCACCAGCAGGGCCTGGGGAGCCTCTGCTGGGAGTCAGCAACTTCCCCAGCGCCCGAGGGACCGCCCTGCCCAGCACACACCGGCCTCTCCAGCTTCCTGACAGCTGCTCCTGCACAGGGAGCTTCTGCTCCTTCCCAAATCCACGGATATGGGTGTCATATCCTGATTTCGACAAGGCCCAGTGCATCCTGAGTGCAATTCCCACAGGCAGCAGGTCCCCACACAGCGGGTAATCCTAAGGAAAGCATGGACTGACGCGTGGCAGGAACGCTCTGCTGCGTCCCCGTCCCGCCTGTGGCTCTCAGGTGACTTAGGAAAGCTCAGGCGCCGAGAGCAGACCCTCAGCTGCTCCTGCCCCAGCACCTCCTCCCCTGCTCCCAGCAGGTGCCAGCCCTGGGTCTGTTCACACAGGGAGTTCCAGCCCTGCACAGATCACAGGTGGACACTTCCTAATAATTTTATGAGCAAAGTGGCAGGGAGCTGAGTGGAAAACACTTCCCATGGCACAAGGGTGAGTCATTATCTCCCAGGGACCAGTCAGGGGACTGACTGAGGATTCTCACAGAAGCTAATCCTTGACCAAAAGACAGATCCAAGCAAAACTGAATCCACAGTTCTCCTGCAAACTGACTGACCATTACATTTACAGGATTCCCACACAGCTCCTCCTCAAGAGAGTGACCAAGCACAAATCAGATCCCATAAAACACACAACCAAAATATATGAAGTAACAAGTACAGCTGAGATACATTAAAACTGCCTCACTTCAAGCCTACAGTGACATCAACACACCAGAAACATGACAATTAAACCCCAAATTGCCCTCTAGGAGAAGGCTCAGCAAGAGACATCAAAGCAGGATGGGGATTTACAGAAAGGGCAGATGGGTTTCACGAGTACAAGAGTTCTCAGCCAAGTCTCACCTGCTCTGTTTTACAACTACCTTCCCTGGGGATTATATTGCAGGAATAACAGCAGAATTCTGAAGCTGCAGAAGACAAGCAATTCCAGTGAAAACAAACAACTGGACTGCACAGGAACATGCAAAGCTCTCACTAATTGAATTCTTTACAAAACTCTTGAGGACCACACAAATCTTTCAGCTTTAGACAATGATTAAAAAAGTGAATTTTAGACTTTTCTCTTGAGGCTGTTCTAGCTCTTAGACAGCAGAAATCTACAAATATTGGATCAAATTCTAGCACCACTTCTTACATTGTTAACTCTAGATTAAAACAGCTCACAAAGTTCTTTTCCTTTATCAAATCCCTTTCGAAACCCAGGATGAACCCTGCACATTCAGCCTTCAGCACTACTGACGTTGCACTGTGCCTGAAGGTCTCAGAAGTTTGGCTATCACTGGATTTGGTGCTGCCCAAAAAGACTTGACTGCAAGTCCTGCAAAGTTTTCAGTTTACACAGGAAAACATGCAGAAGGAAGGAAAAGAAACAAGTTAAATGACCTTCTAGAGTTCATTAGTGATGTACTTGCATTTATTCTCTTCAGAAGTAAATCAGTTTAATCACACCCCAATTAGTGCAGTTCCAGCAGGCAAGGCCAGCTCTGTGAGACTGCACAGAACAGCACACTGAGATTTGCTAACTCATCCTACAAGCTGCTAAAATGCCTAAACCCACTGAGAGACCACAGCTAAAAAATGAACCCCAAAATCCACGCTCAAACTGTAATGCAGCTGAGCAGTGAAAATTGTCTGCAGGTCAGGGATAGAAACAGCAAGTCCAAAACCCTTCTGTCCACCCAACAGCCACCTGTATTGATATTTGTGCTGCTTTTAAGTCACCAAGGCTCATTTTGCACAGACATAAATTATGTGCATTTGTTACATATGAGCACACACAGTCCCTACAGCACAAACTCCCAAGTCTGTATTTGCAAATCTTAAGCACATTTGACAAAGATCATTTATAAGAGGTCCCATAAATGAATAAAAACCAAATGAAGTGAAGGAAGATTTACCGCTCTCAAGATAAAAACAGCCGTCACTGTTTGGACCATAAAAAAATCCACACAGTATCTCAACGCTAATTACAAATACATTCCAAGAAATACTCACTGCCTTGCTGGCAGAGTTATTAATCACTTCCCTCCTTCCTTACAGATTTCTGTTACAAAGGCAAACCAAAGCAATAGAAAGGCTGAGACAATGAAAACACGCCTGTATTACACAGCAGCAGTGCCCGGGGCAAGTGTACATCTAATTTCCTGATGGAAATCCTGATGGGCAGTAACTCTGCACTCAGCAGCTCCCTGGGACACTGTGCAAATGGTGAAGGAACTGCCCCAAAACACCCATCACAGTAAATGGCAACAACTTCCCTCACAGCCCAAAAACTTCTCAAAGCTTTCAGTTGTGCTCAAGAACATTCTCAGATTTGAGAAATATTTTTTTAGGTTGTCAGATTTAGGAAAAATCTGAACTTGAACTGCTCAAGTTTGAAAACTATCACATTCAAATACAAGAAAGCTGTTTCTCATGTACATTATCATAAGGCAGGAGGGCAGGCTGATCAGATGCTCTTGTAGCAGTTGCCACCCAACCCTTATTCCATCGTGGAACTATGTACCTACATGCCAACAGGTCTGATTTACATTAATAACACAAAACCAAAGAGTTCATGCCCATTACAGTGGCCAAAGAACACATTTAATCACCTAAAACATTCTTTATCCTAACAGACTTCAGTTCTTACAAAAATCCCCAGACATAAAGGGTGTTTAATCCCATGAAGAGACACACCTTTCTTTAAGAACCCATCTGCTCTAGTGAGGATAAAGCACACCGGGACAGCAGTGCAGTGACTCCCACCAGGGCTGGCTGGGAGGGGGGAAACCCAACAAAAAACACAGTATGTCACTCTGCCACTGCTAAAATCTGTCAGTAGGGAAAGCACAACATAGGCACCACCTGTAAAGCTGTTTCCAATGAGATGAAGTTCAACCAAGGAAAGCCAGGGGGGCTCTGTCAAACCAGATGTTACACCCAGTAACATTCACTCATGGTCCCTTCCGGGCCTGCCTCTCCTTACACTCCCCTTGCCTGTTTTCTCTGGTTTGCCTGTTTCTCCCCAGACACGGTGAAGTTGCCAAGCTGGTGTTCAAACCCCAAACTGGATAACAATGAGAACCTGAGAGCGAGATCCCCTTCCCAGCAGTGCAGATCCTCCTGTTGCAAAGCTCTGCCAGGGGCTGTTTTTCTCAGCACCGTTACGAAGGTTTTTAGAGCCCGAGCTCTGATGTCCCATTTCTGACACCCAGTCTATAAAGTTCTCCCTCCCTGAGGAACAGCTCCACTTTCTGAGCTGTCTGGAGCTGCTGAAGTCTGAGCACTTCAGAGCGAGCACACAGGAGCACAAGTTCCCATTTCCCAACAACTTCCTGGACATTTTACAATTGCTTCCCCTCAGGAAGTTGATTCAGTCTTTGCAGCTCCAACACCAACAATTCTCGTGGAGAGGTAAGTTGTCCAAGAATATTAAAAGCACATTCCTCCAGCACACACAGACCTGTTTCTGGCTCCGTAACAATGGGTTTTTCTTCTGGCCAAACCTCTCACCCCAAGGAGAACAAGAAGGAACTGATCAGGTAATGCCCAATGCTTTTTATAACTCATCTGGAAGCAGCAGGATCTCCAATCACAAATGGAAAAGCAAGTCCAAAAGAAGTAGTGGAATATGGAGTAAGTCACCACAAACCTTTGAGGGGAAGGATTTCTTTCACAGCATATTTAACCTGATGCTTCATGTTTCAAACCCCCATTTTTCCCCTCATCTTTAAGGTAACAAATATTTCTTTTCAAAACAGCACATGTAACAGACCCTTTTTGTTCTGTTTTTACAAACTAAAGTTTTACCTGCTGCTGATCTTATTGTGTAATACACCACTTACTTCCTAAAATTCCATCAGACTTATTTTCCACAGAAATGCTACACCTGAAACTAAAGAAATTAAATCACCAGGACTTTTAAGTCAGGATTTCACGCGTGGTGGCCATTCAGTGCTTAGCCAGACTAAAGAACTGATCTGTTTGGATCAATCTGTTAATCCTATTACTCTGAAAAACAAGAAAATGTAGTTTTCTTGTGTAATCCTCCTTCCCTGCTTGTTCTAAAAATAATAATTTTATTATCATAAACATCTCCCCCACCCCGCCAAAGCCAGGCTGATATTTTTCAAGATGATACCCTGTGATCATGACACCAAATCTTAATTTTCAGAGCAAGAAGGACATTATATATACCTCACCAGGCAAACACACTGCTTAAAACCCATCTGTATTACTTTTCACATAACGTTATTACACTAGAAAGCAATATTTATGACATAAAATTACTTAATATCAGCGTCAAGCTGCTTTTCTGGAGAATTAATGTGAACACTGCAAACACAGGGAAAAGTTGTTTGGGTGTTGATTTTTTTCTTTTTTTTAAACAACACACATTAAATGCTCTTGACTCGCAGTTTTCCTGTGTTGTGCAGACTAAGCTGAACAAAAGCCTCCCTGGTTTGGAGCTGCAGAGCTTTGATCACGGGGTGCTGTGATCTCCACTTCCCACACGCTCCTCTGCGCTCACAGACTGGAGCAGAACACACATTTGCCCCGATTTTCCTGTTCCTTATGAATATTTTAAGGTTGAGTGAAGTATCTCCTGAACTTCCCTCCCAGTAGCTTAAAGCCTGGTCTCTGTCAGGATCCATCTGACTACTTAAACTCTACTTCCAGTGCTTATTCACTGACTTCCCCCTCCCGCTCGTATGAATTTCTTTTAAATGTCAGGCTTGTACTGCCAGAATATTTAGTTATGCATTAATATAAATGTTGATTTTAAAGCAGGCAAAACTTTAAATATTTAGTGGTTTTTTAAAAAATCAGCTATAAATGATACTCTGTGTTTAAACAATATTTTAACCACTTGGGCGGAAAATATCAGATAACATTAAACAAAATTTACAGGAGCTAATAGGTCAGGAATTGCTTGAAAATAAGATCTCAGATTGGTAAGGAGGGAGAAAAGTGATAGTTTCTAATAATTTTTTCCCACCTTGTTCTTGGAAACCAAACCCATATGGGATTAACATCATCACTAAGTCTTTCAGCAAAGAACTATGAGCTATTTTGCCATAAAGTTATCCAAACCTGTGGGTGTTTATCAGTTTAACCTGGCCTAGGATGAAGGCTGCTCATCACTTTTGCAGCACTTGACATCTCCAAAGCTCCTTCACAACCTCCAGGAGTCAGCAGGAACAAGTCTGAGTGACTCAAAAGTGGTGGTTTCACCGTGGGCTCTTCACAGGAGAATTTGCTGTAAATTGGGCAGCAGGAAGACTCTGCTGGAGCCTTGGGAAGGACACCGTTATCCTGACATCCCACCTGCAATTCCCAGCCAGCAGAGATGCCAACTGCGAGCCCTGCTCTCGATCCAAGCAGTCATGAAACAGGGCTGGATGCAGGGAACAGAACACCCAGTGCACCTGGGCCAGAACCTGGGGAAACCAGGGTGGAGGCATGAGGGAGAAAACGGGATTTCCATGCCCAAGTCCTGTACCCAGAGCTCTTAACATTAAAGAGATTAATGGCAACTACCCAAGCAGCCTGGAAGTGGCTGAGCAGGGAGCAGAGGGAACATTAGTGCCAGGCCTCAGGAATTGATTGGGTTTGCTTGCATGCTCTATCTTTCCCCTCAAACTACATTTTCCCTGCATATGGTTTCTCTTTCTGCCACTTTTAAAGTGATTTATTCTTTCAAAAGGGGAATTAGGTCTTATTTTGATCAAATATTTAGGACCTTTTAGACATTAAAAGCCGCAGATTACAAAGAAGAAAGGGTCAAAACAGTAAAGGCAGATTAAAATTGAAGATAAGCCACAAATATTGAAGTCAGGAACGAACAAACAACTAGCAAAACAAGATTCAAAGAACTAAGAGGCTTATCCGCCCTCCTCGCAACGTCTGGCTCCTTCCTGCTAAATAACTGCTCCCAGATCTTCCCCACACAGGAGCTGATGAAAGGGGTCTGAATATAGGTCAGCAAAAGCCTTTTGGATCCAGCTACAGACACTAATTAGATCACTTTCAGTTATTAAAAAAAAAAAGAGAAAAGGAGAAAAACCTCCAAAACAAAGGGTTTACCCCCGAAAACATCCTGAAATTCTCTTTTTTCTTTTCTCTAATTGGCAGTGGTCTTTGCTTTCAAAGCAGCTGGTTGCTGCCCCAGCTCTGAAACTGTCCCCAGCACACCCCAAACACAGCAGTGACCCCACTAAGGAAGAACCTCCAGCAAAATTAAGGCTCAACAACATTTGCAGCGACGCACAAAGACATGGGGGGTCTTTAAATATGTTTTCAAGATATAAAAGAATTCTTTAGTTTTACTAAAAGAACACTGACTGTTTTGTTTGACGCTGCCAAAACCCACAAGGCAAAAAAAAAAAATCTGATTTTTCCCCCCCCTGAAGTATACAGTATAGCTCAGCTCATACAGGGCTCCTTGTACCAGCTTGTTTATGCCTTCTCTCCTGTGAAACAAGCCTTTATGTCTCCATAGTGGAAAAACCCACTGGTTTATATCCTTTTCAAGATGTATGCAGCCAATTAAATTGTAAAGTAATACCTGTTTCAAAGTCTAACTCAAAGAAACGATACATTCCTGGCCCGGGAGCAGAGCCAAGGAGGTCACCTTACACCCCGCGGTCACGTGAGAATACCCAGCTCTTGGAATTCCGTATTTTGATTGCCATGTAAAGTAAAACGGGGAGACTGAAAGGAAGAAATATTGTGTATTCTCCGCACACAAACCGTGCTCGTTTCTCAAGTGATAAAGTTAATATTCCAGGGAACAAGAAAAGACAGTTCAAGAGTTCAGAGTGATTTCAAGCCATTCAGAAAGACTCGGAAGTGACAATTGCTGGTAGCTCTGCACTTTCCAGAACAATTTTAGTGATGAATCAACTGTTATGTGACCAGACTACATGCATAAGAATGGTGTAATCTGCACAAAACAAGAGTGCAACAACACATCACAATAAAACCCCCTTGTCAAAGTAACAAGCCAAGTAGATTTATCTCCATATGAAAACTGTTATGAAAAGACGGACACATTTTAATTTCTACTTTTCTTCCAAACAAACAGCCTGGAAACAGCAGAACAGCTACTGGAGAGGGGCTGCTCCAGTGGAGGACAGTGCCTAGCCAACTGCTACTGCAGTTCCATGTCTGCAGAATTCCTTGGAGTTCACACAGCAGCCAAAATAGGTGAGGATCTACAGGAAAAAGATACTACAGTCCCCCCAGGTGAGCTCTCCTGGGCTGCCCCACAGCAGGGGACAGGTACAATTTTTAAACTAGTTTTACCTGGGCCTTTGAGCCAATATCAGACTTTATCTGGATTCAGCAGCACAAATGTGTGTGCGTGGTACCCTCTATCTCCAGCTGCTGCAATCTGAAAAGCACCCTGCAGTTCCCATGCCATGGAGATTTTTGGATGGGTGTGGAAGTCTAGTAAACTCACCAAAACAAGGACTGATATTTTCATGACATCTGTGTCTGACAAGCTGTTGTTGAGTCAAATTCACAGGTTGTTTTCTTCCAAACTAGTGAATGTAATTATAGTGTTTTCTGTGGAGCTTTCAAGACACAAGGCAGTTCTGTGCCGTATTCCCACAAACCTCTCTGCTTTAATGTATTAAAAACCGTACAGTTTAGCCCACATGAAAAATCCTTGCAATGACTATACATTTAATAAGCTCGATTCCTTTGTCAGATCTGCTTCATGCCACAAAATTAACACCCATGTAAAAAGATATTTTTCTACCCATTTCTCAAAATAAAGTCCCCAGATGCCAGAAAAGCTAGAGGCAGAAAGGTAGCATTGAAATCCACTTTTGATACAAAGAAATTTCTTTATATTGATTAGCTGCTCAGTGTTCACAAAAAGAATTGACTTAATATTGGCATCATCATAAACATCAGTAAGATTCGTAACACCTTTCAAGCACAGGCTACATCAAAGAGCTACAACACTGAGTCAGGGTTGGATAAACAACATCCAGAACACACAGCTCCTTTTCCCTGTAACTTGGGCATAACCCAGTATTTTGTAAGGTTTCAGAATAATATCATAGCTTTAGCCTCAGAAACGTAAAAATTTACTTTTTTGATATAAGCCATGTGTGAAATCAATTGTGTTCACCGAAATACAATTTGAGTATATTTACATCTTCGAGGCTTTTCTGCATTTGACTTTGGGTTATCAAAACTCACTCAGCTCTCATGGTATATGTATTTTTCTTGCCAAGATGTAAAAATCAGGATTTATTTTGCTGCATAAATCTACAAAGTAGCTTTTCCCCATGAAAACATTTGCAGTGCAAGTGTGCATTACGAACAATAACCCAGAAAAACTGCTGCTAGGAATTGGGAAAGCTTTGTCTTTGACAGGCATCATGTTGGAAGCAGCGCTTTGAGTTCTTAATCCTTCTAGAATTTATCACCACTAAAGACTTATCGTTTTGATCCTCCCCCTCGATGCCCAAGGCTGGCACTGGAGAGGCACAGCAGGCCAGGAGTCGCTCCAGGCGAAAGGTGTGACCCGGCCCTTGGTGCCCAGAGTCACAGGAAAGCAAACATGGCTGCACAAATCCATCCTCAGCTCTTCCCGCACCACAGGTGTGAGTTCTCCCTCCCAGGAAGGACGATGTGCCGGGTGTGAGTTCTCCCTCCCGGCCACCCCGGGCAGGACGATATGCCGGGCTCCGGCCGCTCTTCCTAGGGCAGGGGATCCCAGCCTGGCTCCATCCCGCATTGATGGCCAGCAGCCTCCCCGGCCCCCTGCGGCGGCCTCAGACATTCCTGAGCTCTGTCAGGCCATGCAAACGTCCCCGGCAGGATTAGAGCAGGCCCGGAGCACAGCCCCGCTCCGGGACAGCCCCAGCCCGGCCGGACACGGGTGTTGGGTTCACAATGCCGGCCGTGCCCCTGAATTACCGCCGTTCACGGCGCCTTTGAGCCTCACACAAATTAAGATCTCTCCAAATCTTCTGACACTCCCGCGGTCCTGCAGGAAGTGCTCACGAGGCGAGGCAGGCTCCTTGTACCGGGGAAAAAAAAACCCAACGAGAACAAGTAAAATTAGAAAGCAAAACTTCCCTTCCTATTTCCCATCCGGGCACAGGCTCAGCCAGCGACTCTGTTCTTCTGCTATTCAACTTTGTACCGGAGTGGTCAAGGGTTAAAATGGTTTTAAAAAAGCATTCAGAAAGGAAAAATATTTTTTCTACAATGAGGAACACTTGAGAAAGGCTCGGAGCACCAGGCTAACAAAGAAAACAGTGCTGAGGAAGGAGGCCCTTGCGACAGAACTCAGGTTCGGATTTTGCCTTCGCCTCCTTTGCCAAGTAAACATATTTAAATAAAACTATTCCACCCCAGAGTGGCTTCCAGGCCACATTAAGGTAGTAGGAGTCCTATAATTACATTCCTCTTCACACATTTAAAAATCCTTTCAATGTTTACTTGAAAAGCTAATTGCTGACAGCTAGAAAGAGCATAAATGTGATCCCTCACAATGCTGGGGTGAGGGGAGTATTCTCCCCTCCCCACCCTAATTGTCAGGAGCCCTGCTCCTGGAGCAGCTCCTGCCTCCTCACAGAGCCTCCTGGATGTACAGCCACCAGCAAAGCCTGGAGGAAAGGGGGCTCAGGGGGAGCCGTACTGCTCCCTGCAGCTCCCTGACAGGAGGGTGGAGCCAGGTGTTCCAAGGGACAGAAGGAAACAGCCTCGAGCTGCCCCAAGGGAGACTGAGGTTGGACACTGGGGAAAATTTCTTCCCTTAAAGGGTTGTCCAGCTCTTGCACAGACTACCTGGATGTGGCACCTGGGGACGTGGGTTATTGGTGGCCTTGGCAGTGCTGGGGAACCACTGGACTCTGGGATGTTAGAGGGCTTTTCCAACCTAAACAATTCCATGACTCTTTGTCTGTGTGTATATTATCCGTCTCAAACACCTTCCCATAGACACTGTGGGCTGGGGGATGCAAAAGGAACAGGATTTTTTTCAGGGTTGAAAACAAAAGCCACCAGCAAAGAGATTCATACAGAGAATTTCTGATTAAGACTCCAACAGGGATTTTAACTACATGACTTACATACAGTTTCCCAATTGCTATTTAAGTTTAGCTTGTGGCTGCCACAAAGCAGGTTATGGCCATGTTCCAGAAGTACACTTGAAAAATCTGTATTTTTGTACACCAAAAATCATGAAGCAACTTCAGAAAGATCTTACATGATATTACAGTCATGCTCAAAAATATCTCCAAGTCATCCACACAGTTTTTCAAGAATTTACAAGCTTAAAGTAACTGTCCTATTGACCAGAGCAGTTCCCATTTTCTGTGATAGTTCAGACCACCATATTTCATTTTTTTAGTTGAATGGAGTTAGCTAAATGCTGCCAGATGGCACAAACAGTTCTAAACAGACTTCCACCATAAACATTTTTTATTGATTGTTTTGTGCAAAGTTTGAAAGTGCAAAAACACACATAAAGGACAGAAATTAATTTGGGTCCAGTTCTACCTTTATAGAGACAACAAAGTTAGACTTATGGATGAAAAAGCCACAACAATACATATCCCAGCAATGTTACTGTTTTTATCAGAAAGTTGTGAAAGGCAACTTAGTAGTAATTTGGGAAGTAAAGGCTGAGGGAAGGCACTGCAGGGCTTACCCGGAGGGGAGGGAGAGAGGAGCTGAGCTGAACGGACCATCAGCCACCTCCCCAGAACGGTTTATTAAAGCGAGAGCCCCGGCATCAAAGCACACAATCAATAATTAACGTGCAATGCCTTTGTGATAAGGTACTGAACTTGAGCTTTCTCCTTAGGTAAATGATTTGTAAATGCAAATTTGTCCAGCTGCTCCTTTCCTGCATCAAAAGCCTGCTCAAAGACAGCATTTATGAGCTTTTTGCCAAATATTTACACCATCTTAATCAGGTTCTGAGTCATGGACATGCTCACTGGTAACCTAAAATGCAGGTCAGTTACAATTCCAAAAATTAAAGCGTTTGGGTTTTTTAAAAGCAGTTTTTTGCTTACCAGTCTAGCCAGACTCCCACTTTCACTTTCCCCCGTTCACAGAGAGCAGTACCACACCCACAGAGACATTTCCAGCCACTTTCGATCCACCTTTCCCCCCATATACACGTCGGAACACTTGGAAGCCAAGTATTACATCTTTTAGAACAAAAGCATTTAGGAAATGACACCTCAGAATGAAATTACACCGACACAGCCACCACTGAAGGCCGTGTCAGAGCCCTGGAAGGGCACATGAGGAACTGGAGCACCAGTGTGGATGTTTCTGATTCCATCTGCTCCGAGAGGCTGCACAAATGGAACAGTCACTGTCAAAAAAGGCAAGAGAATAAATTAAACATGGCCCTGCTTTGACAGTGATACCCACTTTGGTCAACATCCAGCACGTGCCTATCAATCCCTAGGGAAACTGCCTGAAGAGGAATTCTCCAGGTGACAAAGCAAAAGGTGTTCTTGGTACTAGAATTCCAAAACTGTGTCTAAAAAGCTGTAACAGCTTCCCAAGAACAGCAGTATTGCTGCTCACTGTCAGAGAATGGGTAACAGCTCCTTGCCCTACGGCCCCTCTGGAAGCCCTGGAGGAATATGAAGTCCTATTGGTGAAGTCACTAATAAGAAGGTTAGAAGGAAATGGGCACCCAGGATAGTTTCCTGGCCACGAGGGAACAGACCATGGCCCCACTCCAGCACCTCCTTTCAGGTGTTCAGAGTGATGCCATGACCTGGACATTGCAGTTTTCCAAAGGTCTGTGGTAACAGGCAATGCCAGACAAGGACCATGCAGCCAGGAAGAGGGAATTATGGCACATGCATCCATCTCTCCCTCGCTTAAACCAAATCCCACCTTTTTTCTGATAGCTTAGGACAGACTTAAACCTGTCTGAGCTCCTTGAGTGCATTTTGTCACTTAAAACCATTTCCTGGTTTTGCTACAAGAGTCATACAAGTTTTTGAAGAAAGACACACGTTTTCAATCTTTGGGCTGATGTAAACCAACAACTCAACGTACAAAGCACTTCTGCTTAACACAGCTGACATCCAACACTGCACAGGTTACAAGAAATGAGATGCCAGCAGCACAGGGAATTCACTGAATGGGTTGTGATTTGAGGTTTAGTTGACCAATCTGAGCCAGCTGCTCTGCATCCCAAAGGAATCCCAGTCAAGACAGGCAGTGAATCCAGCTTTGCATTTGGCAATGATTTCACCAGGCACTCCGTACCACCAGTAGCTGTGAGGCACAATCTACAAAGGCCAAATATTATTTTGTTTTCTTTCTTTTAAATGCACACTGTCACCTCCTTTCCTCCACTCAAGCACTCACACACAATAACCAACAGCCCTTCAGCACACAAGTTAAGAATGATAAAGTTACTCACATTACAGGAGCTAAATTAGATTTAAGCAATCAATAGGCTCCATATATATATTCATCTGTAATAACAAATGTGCAGTTGACAATCTTTCAATGTCTTCTGCAGACACAAGAATGACCTGCACAGGCTAAACTTGTGGAAAATATTTTTTTTAACATCACATGAGATAAAATAAAGGCAAAAATTTATTTCTTACAGGTCCTTGTTTTAATAAATAAGCAAAGGACGTGCTTGAAAATGCTACACTAAAGTAACAAAGCCTGGGCAGGATGCAGAAGCAAAGATGAAATTCCAAAGCACAGGTTCAAGCTCTGCTATGGAGTCACAACCAGGGGTGCCTCCATGGTAAGTTCCAGAGTGAACAAAAACAGGACAAACCAAATTGCACAGATCAATCAGACCCAGCACAGACATTTTCAGCTGCCATCACTGCTGCCTTTCTCCCTTTACACTGTTTCCTCAGGGAAATGAAAAACTGGCAACAACAGTGAAGAAAACAACTGGAAAACGTTACTTCAGAAAACCAGCACTTCGGATCTTGGGTTGTTACCACGAGCACACGAGATTCCAGTCGAGCTGAGCCAGGAAAAGCCTTTAACTGGCACTGCCTAGAAGGCACAATCTATCAGCTCCTGCTCTGGATGCCTCTGAAGGCTGGTTCTCCTCCTTGCACATCCAGAATCGACTTCTCTCCCCTCTAAAAGCCTCAGATGAGAAATATGAAAACCTCCATTCACATGCTGTGGTGTTGCCTTGCAGATTCTGCCTCTTTATTATAGGGCAGACCTACAATATTTACATCACCTACAAGGAACACTACATGTCTGTACTCCCAACACATTGAAAAGGGAAGAACACGGATTTACACTCAACGGCACAACTGGAAAACCTCAGCAGTTCCATGAGGACACTCCATTTTCTGTAGCTATGCTTTGTGGGGGTTTTCTTTCATCCACTTCTCGAAAAAGTTACAAAAAACCGCAGTCATTACCAAATGACTGCAGATATCTAAGCCATCCATCTCTGACCTCACAGTATCCAGACATTTTTCCAAAACTACCGTAACTTCAAATAAGGAGATAAGTAAAAAGAATCCATAGCAACAAAAGAACAACTACAGAACCTAAAATTAAGGCTCTGAAGCAAACAAGTAAATGTGAAGATTTGGATAAATAAGCTATTTTACACTTCAAACAGAAGACAAGTCGTGTCAGATTCTAGAAAAGGAAGCAACCTGGGAAAATGATGAGGGAGGGCTGTCCCACCCAAAATCTGCGGTGCACTCTCTAATAGCCCTTAATCCTAATAAAAATAGTGTCCCATAAAATGTGTTGAATTTGTTGTTGCAAAGGAGTAGGAAAAGCCTGCTGTGCTTTCAGATGTAACCCCTGGGACCGTCCCTTTATCAGCAGCCACACAAGTCACACGGTGCATTGTACCCTTGCAATGCTTGGTACAGGTGGGTCTATCAACCTAATCATTTCTACCTTTTACTACTCTCTCTTTAAGCAAAAAGGAGTAACTAAGCCCTGTCAAAACACTCTCCCTCTGACCTGCTCTGCTGCACCCAGATAGGCCACAGTGCAGGAAGGGAGCAGCTCTCCAGCCTACTTCAGAACCAGACAAACAAATGAGGTTCCAGCGTGGGAAAAAAGTAACAAACCAAAACCATAATTAAAGCTGAATTGAGAATTCATTACCAATCTGAAGATAAACTTTTATGAAACATTTTATTAGCAAATTCATTGCAAAACAATAATGCTCACTTTCTGACAAGTTTCTGTCTGTAGATCTGGAATCTATATGCTGTAATACATCATCATATTAAATATTAAAATGGTGACATGAGACACATGGTGTGTTTCGCTCACAGTGCTTCTCACACTCACATTTTAAGCCAATCTCTCCCCCCACCAATACAGCAGTCTGGCTTCCCTGAGCTCATGTCTCCCTCTCCCTTCTGCCAGCACAAGGACTGATGCAGGAGCACAGCAGAGCAGGGAACTGATCCAATCCTCTACATCCTCCACAAACACTCAGCAAAGCTAACGGAAGGGCACAGCACACAGGTCCCCCCTCCTTGCAGCAGCACTGCCAGCTTGAAACACTGAAACTAAACACCAAAATAGGATTAACATTTGGCTACAACTTCATCTGGGCTCTGCCTCCTATCTGCCCAAGCACATTTCTCATAGAAGATTCACAAATCGATAGTGAAATACCTGGATTTTCTGCAGGGTGAGCAGCGACAGCCCAGCACAGAGAACTCCAATTCCAGCAGCACTGGAGTGTACACTATGGACTGCTGGGGTGTCCTGCCACAGCAAAAAAACATCTCTGCATGCAGTTTTCTTTATTTCCAATTCTTTTATAATTCCTCCCTTGCCTGTTTTCAAACAGGAACATTTGGCTTTATGAATTGCTTTTGGAAATATTTCATCTCCTTGTTAACACCCAGCTGTCCTCTCTGTTGTGTACAGCACTGCAACAGCCACTGCTTTCAAGCAATTATTTGATTATTTACAAGACATGTGGATGTAGCACTTGGAGACCTGGGTTAGTGATGGACTGGGCAGTGCTGGGGGAATGGTGGGACTGGATTATCTTGGAGGGCTTTTCCAACCTAAATGATTCTGTGATTATTTGGTTATTTCTTTTGACCAGTGTGACAGTAACCTCTTAAAATTTTGAAGATGAGCTATACCAGATTTCCCAGTACTCAAGAGATTTTAAAAGTCATGGCAGGTCTCATGACTGAACTGCCTTTCAGCAGCCTGTTCTACCTTTAGAAGGAGGAATTTGTGGCTCTCCCTTTTTCCCTACAGTTACATTGAAAGGTTTCAACTCCTGAACCGCGGAGCTGTGTTAAGAGGAGATGTTCAGGCTCATTAGCTACACAGGAAAACTGAGAAAGATGAAGCTTATCCAGGCTCAACACCATCTCAGCCCAACACATCAAACAAGCTGTGGGACCATTACACTGGAAACTCGAGGACAAAAAAAACCCTGTAAGTTGCCTCCAAGTGCTCAAGTCTGTTAGTGATGGCAGAACACAAAGGTGGCTCTGCCAAAAGGAAAATAAAAGAGGAATCAACAGGAACAACACAATCAGAGCTACAGCTCTTACTTCCAAGACAACGTAGTGAGAAGTGCTGTTATAAATATATAGAAAAATACTGTATGTGTTCATAGTGTCATATAAACATGAAGACAAACTGAGAGTTACCATGACTCAAAATATCATACTGAAGAACACATGAAATAAAGCAAAACTCTTCTAGAAAAGTTTTGCATTAACAACTATCTGGAAGCCACATGCAAACTATTAAATAAATGGAAGCTGTAGAAAAGCACAATGTCTGTTCAAAACTAGATCAAGTCTAACTTAGGTATGTTTAAATAGACAAGAAACACCAGTTAAGCCTCCACTGGTCCAACCCTGAGAGTCCTGAATGCCACACACACAGCAGTGCTGCACTGCTCACCTCCAGGTCAGCAGCAACACTGGACACATGTCAGCAGAGTTAAAAACACATCAAACAAGGTAAATTTATCAAAGTATCATAACAATAATGGCAGACAACTGTGCTGGCTACTGACACATGCTTTGACCCACTGTCGCAAAACATGACAGCCCCAAGACATCCAAGACAGACATCAGATAAAAACAAGGTAAAATATATCGAGAGTCCATATATATGAAGTAGAATTAAAGACCCTCAGAAGTTATCCATCCTTCTGTGCCAAAGAGAAAGTTTAAAAAACACAAATAGGTGGTAAAGCCCAACAGAGCTTTACTGATGGAACACTGGAACTCCAAAGGACATGAAGGATGTAGGTGACTAGAAAACTAGGAGAGTGAAATTTTAGGGATCAGTGGGTAGAATCACAAAACCATCTGTTTTTTAAGGCAGTAGTAAAATAAAACATAATAAAACACAGTATGATTCCCTCTTGTATGAGTAACTTAATTAAAATCTTACCTACCAACTACGAAGGACAGCAGTATATTCAATTCTCTGAACAGACAGATGAATTAGTGGGTAATTTAATCACAGAACAGTTTTTCCCCTTTTAAAATATCTCTGGACAAAAACTTTATGACCAGAGGATACCAAAAATTACCATCAAGTTGCTATGCTTTGATGAGACCCAAAAAAACTGAATCAGCAAAATCCATGCTATCAAAAACCAGGCACATGAGTCAACACCTCTGCAGTGCACTAAGAAAAAGAAGATCAATAGATTAAAAAAATGAAAGTGAAGAAATTCAGGGTAAGCAGAAGATCTGAATGCCTTCAGTGTACCCAGCAGCAAGTCAGGTGCACCAACAGCTTCACAGCACAGCAAAGTCTCTGCTAAGGTGGGCACAACAACCCGTTTGCAGGGGGAAAAGCTCTGTGATGAAAATTCACTGGTGCTGGAACAACCTCACTCAAGACAAAGCTCCCTCCTGAATAACTGTGAATGGAAGGGGAACAGGAGAGTAAAGCATTGTCACACCACAGACACCCAGTCCCTTCCTTCCCAGAACCACCACACTCAGTCCTGGGCACGCCACAACAGCAAACCAAAGCTGAACGGGGCAAGTTCAGAGGCTGCAAATAAAAATCAGTGAACACCACAAAAAACAACCTCAGTTTATGTGTTTGGCACCCAGTGAGTTCCCAAGGTAGGCAGTCACTTGTGAAAAGAACCTTTAGGGATTTGGTTGCGTTTTCTTCCTACCAGTATGTCCAATCCCAAAACATCCAGTGGAACATCCAAAAACAAGTGGAATGATAGTTTAGTCACAGTGTAAAAAAAAGAAAATTCCTTTTCCTTTATAGTAATTTGCTACTTAAGCAGATTGTTAAAAGGACATTAAATGATTTTCATTAAAATTACACTTTAAACCTCTTCACTTTCTACAATTCAACCACCTCATGGTTGTTAAAAACTCCAAGGAACTACCCACAGTCCCAAGAAAGCTTAGCAGCAAACACTGCCAATTCCTTCACTGCCTTTAGGAAGGACAAATTTAGTAAGAAGAAACAAAACTGTTTTAACTGATGCAAAAAGGATCTATCATGAATTGATAATCTGCTTATTTTGTAAAATTAAGATACTCTTCAGCATGAATGAAAATGGTAAAAACCCCTGGAAATTAAAGCACCTAATAGACCATATAAAGCTGGGTTTCAGTTTTCCTAGAGAACCCTGTAACTATACACATACAAATCATGCTTATCTATTTATATGGAATTAATCAGGATTACCACTTTCATCTTGGCAATTTCACTGGAGGCTGAAATCAATAGCATTCAATCAGTAAAATATGACTGTTGTTTCCACGTTGCTGAGGAATTTTCTCTATTAAGAACAATTTTGCCCTTTTTAAACTCAACAGCCTCAGGCATTATATTTAAATACTGGAAGCACGGAGGTGTATTTCATCAGGGCAATCCAAAGCAGCACCCCCTGAGTGCCTGGGACTGTTTCCACTGGCTGACACCCCAACACTAGCACAGATTCCTTCTAGGAACCAGCATTAATTAGTTATTAGCAACAGCTCCAGTTGTATCTCCTCGTAAGCAATGCCAAGTGACACTTTAGACATCCTGCATCAATAAAACCACTGCAAGTTTAGAAAAGTTGGCTACAAACACATTGGCAACATTTTATACACCAAGTTATCCCCATGAAATTGGTGATGGGATAAAAACTCGCTGTCAACCCCCCATCACACTCAGGCTGATGTGGCCCAAGTTAAATGTTTTTATAGCTCGAAAGCAAAGGTTAGGAAACATTTTGTACTGCTCTTTGTGGAGTTTTCCTAAACTCCCACTCCGTTTCCACACACTTATCACCCTCCTCCTCCTTGGCCAGGCAGCAAACTCCAGTGAGATGCCTGCAGAGTCTTAAGACCTCTCTGAAAATTTCTGCTTGAGGGTTAATGTCATGTGAATCACAAGGGCATTTTATCATCAGGAACATCCAAATACTCTTATTTATACACGGAAATATGTACCATATGTAAGTTCCTTACTCAAAGTGATAAGTTTGCACGAGGTAACTGAGCCAAGGGATTTTTTTTTTAATGACACTTTTTGTTTGCTGCTTTTCCCTGCGATAAACATGAGGCACAGGTGTGTACACACACCTGACAGCTTTTAAGCTGAAGTGTTAGCTTATTAGGAAAGCTTCATAAGCCAGTCAGGTAATTTTCTTAGATGACTAATGAACATGCAGTGCAAAAGCCATGCAACTTGTCCATATGGAAGGGGAATATCAAGCGGAGAGAGCAGTGCTTGGGACGTAACCGAGACCTGAATATTTCTGCTCTATTTTTAACCAGCGATATAATTAGAAATAATCAAGCAGCACACACCAAACAGAAACAAATGACGACCTGCTGTTTCCAGGGACCCCAAACGATCTGTGCTCCATCCCCAGCCCCCCAGCAGGACCATCCCCAGCAGCAGCATCTGGGAGTGGCTCCCATCACACCACTCACAGACCCCTTTGGTTCTGGGCACCTCGTGCAGCTCCAGGCCCACCAATTGCTAATTCTGTTCCACCGGGACTTCCCAAACCAGCAGTTTATCCTCTCACAACAAAATGCATATCAATTCCAAGGACTTCAAGAATACCAGGGAGAGACTGAACAAATTTCCTGCTTTTGAATAATCTCATTTGCAATCTTAATGGTGTATACAGGCTATCACAGCTTTCCTGTTAAAAACTGACAGCAACTTCATTTTTATTCCCAATAATGCAATCCTGTATAGATCCAAGTTTATACACAAATTTCAACTCAATTCTTCATGGTATTTTTGGTTTTACTCCCTTAGCTAAGTGAAACGTTGTCCTAACTCTAAAATCAGTATCTCATCTCACCATATCTGCAAATCAACCGACTGGAAAACACACTATTGTTTGCAGATACACAAATAAATGAAGGTATACAGCTTTTTTTCCTAAAATAATTCAGCTGCACTCTTTTCTTCTTCAGAGAGCAATGACCAGCTATTTATAGATGGGATCAAATGTCCCTCCAACACACACAGCTCCATACAAAGAACATGGGCTTCCAAATCTGCAACTTCTGCTCATTTAGGGCATTTTTATTCACACCAAAAGGCCAACATGGTGGGGTCTTGCATTAAAACCCCCCTGTCCTGGACACAGCAAGCAGCACTTCACTCCTGACAGGCAGAGCTGGGAGTCTCACAGCTGAAACTCCACCTGGACCTACAAACCTGGTGTTCCTTTGCCTCTCCAGCCCTTGGCACCACCCTAAGGAGGCTCTTCCCAACATCCTGAAGAGATGAAGCTTCACCCAAAGCATGGGACAGAAGACGTGCCACTGTCACCCTCACATCTGAAACACCAAAGGCAGCACTTTCATGCCATGGAACACCTCTGCCCGACTCCCTGTCCTATGAGCAGGGAGGGACCTGCAAGTCTCCCTACCCTGTGCCAATATAAAAGTATTTGGAACATTCCCTATTTAAGAAAAATAGCAGCAATCAGGTGGGAAATAGTGTGAATTAAGATGAAGTTCATCCACCACACGAGTATCTCATCTTCACTGAGAACCAAGAGAGCTTCTCCCTCCCTCTAAAGACCAGTGCAACCACCCTCAGGCAGGGAAAGCCCTGCTCCCGGTCCTTACCAGGGATCCCACGGGACAGCACCCATGGACACAGCATAAAGGCACCTTCCACAGAAGAGAAAGAGGAAAGGAGGAGTTCACCAGAGATTCCCATGTTTCCACAATGATACTTCTAAATTCCTGCTCCAATGCAGGTTTTATTCCGTATTGTTTCAGCACATCACTCCCCCTTTGCATACTTAATTCACATATTTGGCTCCAACAGACACAACTTCACCTACCAATTTGATTTCCTCAGACCACGAAGGATTGTTTTAAACTAGCAAAAAACAACCAACACACCATAACACCAGTGAGCTGTCAGGAGAGCAGGAATACCGGAAAAGAATCATCACATGGCAAGATTTGAAACATCAAAAAGTATCTTATCTACTTTGTAGATCTTTGAATCCTACTACAATGTTTAAAAAAAAAAAATCTGCTTCAGGCCTGGAATCTGCAAAGCTTAGAGTGTGTAAGAGAATAAATAAATACATTCCCTGTCAATAGGAGTCAGCACACATGGTTCCATCAGTGGTGTCCAAAATGAGAACTACCACAGACATTAGTGTCTGATGTGATTTGAAACAGAACAATTACACCATTTAATATGAGTTTAACCATTTTTACTTTCCCAAGTTGCTAAAAATCACTCATTTGACCAGCAGTTTTTTTCCAAATTCCATTTGCACAGAGCTTTCTCTTAAAATACCACGATTCAATCAATCTACACGGGATTTTTTCTTTAAATTCCAGCATTCAAGCCCAGATTTTCTTTCAAGCTTCCTACGAGCTTATTGCTGGCAACGAGGAAAAAAGTAGTTACTTTTTAAAGCCAGTATTTGGCAAAACGAGCAGATAACATCGCTGCAAAGCTAGGGAGGGTTCTACAGTATTAATAGTCTCATGCAAGGGCTTTAGAGAAAGCCTTCTCCTGCCTCACCTGGGCCAGACTGCGTTTTCCGTAGCCTGTAAAGAACCGGGATTCAATCACGGATCATTAAAGGTAACAATGGTAAAAGGTGTGAGAACGACCGCGGCTGAAACGCTGCCAGACCGCTCATTTCTGGGCGACTGCGGCAGTTCCCAGGCAAGTTCCCCTGTGCCCACAGGTTGCCGGTACCGAGCCCGTGCCGCTTCCAGCACCGCTCCCGAGCCGGGACGGAGCCCGCCCGTGACCGCCCGCCCTGGGGGTGAGCCGGGAGGAGGGCGCACAGGTGGGGGACGCGCTCAGTGCCCGCAGACGGTGCTCCAGGTGCCCCTTGTTCGCGAGGAGGCTCCGCCGGCGCTGCCCGAGGCGCGCAGTGGCCCCTGGTGGTGCCCGCCCGGGCGGAGCGGACTCAGCCCCGCGGCACCGCTCGCCCCGCCGGGGCCGCCCCCTGACCGCCCGCGCCCGCTGCCGCCAGGGTGTCCCCCGCGCTTACCCGTGAGGAGGCTCCGGGAGCCGCTCCGCGCGGCGGGCGCGGGGTGCGCCAGGAGAAGGGCGATGCAGAGGGAGCCGAGGAGCCGCCGGGCTCTCCGCGCCGCCATCGCTCCGCTGCCCGCGCCCGGCAGCCGGGCTGCACCCAGCGCCAGCCCCTCCCCCGGGGGGCTCCTCCTGCCTTCTTTCGCTGCCGGGCGGGCTGAGCCCCGCGGAGGCGGCGGCGGGAGAGCGGCGGGCGGGCGGGGCGGCCGCGCTCTCTCTCCCCCTCCCTCCCTCCCTCACTCCATCGCGGGCCGGGCTCCGCCGCTCCCTCCCTCCCTCACACGGACCCCGCGGGGCGCGCACCGCCTCCCGCCCGCCCCCCGCTGCGCGCATGCGCGCGCGCGCCTCCCCTCCCGCCCCCGACCCCCGCG
>JAWWLV010000018.1:18749184-18766570 GCA_035041135.1 Platyrinchus mystaceus | reverse complement strand
GACCCCCGCGCCAGGTGTGCGCGCGCCCGCCCCCCCCCCGCCCCCGTGCGCTCCACGGCGCCTGCGCGCGCGCGGGGGCGGGGCCGCCGCTCTCCCCTCAGGGACAGTGTCGCCCCCCCCCACACACACCCTTTCCCTGTCAGGCGCTCGGGGCATGAAAGTTCCTGGGTTTTAACGCAATAAATCTGTGTTTTCCCCTCTCCGGGACCAGCCCCGGCGTGGCTGCGGGACCTGCGTGCGCTTCACGCGTGAAAACGGGAAAGCAAACGGTTTGGCACCGATCCGGGTATCCTCGCTGTGTGCCGAGCCGGAGGATGTGGGAAGCGAGAACTCCCTGTGCCGTGTGCTGCTGGGAAGCGCAATCCACTACGACCGAGAAACCAAAATCGCGCTAAATGTGTAAAAATAACTTGTGGAAACTTATTTTCTTGGGGGGTAACTCCGCTTCTCAGTCTGGGATGTCGCTCCTCCTAATATACGTGCTTTTCGAGCATAAATAAACGTGAAGAAAAGGCCAAACATGCTCCAAAAAGGCAAATGAAATGTATTTTCATCCTCCTGGGGGTAATTAGTTTTGTACAGCATTTGCCATTCAAATCCCAATCACTGGAATGCTGCATCGTTACCAGCCGGTTCCAGTCCTACTGCCGGATCCTTCTGCTTACAAAGGACACAATAAGAGCTATAAATATACATTCCTCCTTCATTAATCATATGGAGTGTACCCTTATATTTTTCCATCTCAGCTTGTTGCCCACTAAATTATATTTTTACAACGCACACGCTGTCCTTGCTCATTTTATTATTGGCTAATTGAATCGTCTCTTTCAGGACATAAATTATGTAGGACCAGTGCTGGAGGTAACCGGGAGATAACCAGACCCCTGGGGCACTGTGGGACATGAAACGAGGGTACATCCCCACAGAATTGTGTTGCAAATGTTTTTAAACTAGTTTTACATCATGTGTTCCCAAAAAATCCAGGCTTTTACACTGGGTGTATGATTCTTGCTACGGAAAGTTTCCCTTGATAACCTCGGTGCGTGCAGCGAGTGTGTCCCTCTTGTTGCAGGCAGCTCTGTATTCCTGTGAAATTATCCCTGATCCAGCGAGATTTGAAGATTTGTTTGTGGAGAGGGTTTTCTGCAAGGCAGTGCTGGCACAGCCTACAGTGCCCCAAGCCCAGGTGTGGGTTTGGCTATGCACAGGGACACAGGGATGCACACGGTGAATTAAACACTGATGTGACTGCAAAGCACTGGTTCGTACAGGTGGCTGAAGCGTTTCTCCTTCTGAAACTTCCTTCATTATTTTATGTTTCTGTCAGGAAACAGGGGGTTTGGCCACTATAAATATCCCGGAGCATTTTCACAGTGGAATAATTACCTCCTCAGAAGGATGTTTGGGTTTCTCCAGCTTACCCTTGCCGACTTACGCTGCTATCTGATATGCCACAAGGATTACCAGCAACCAGCTGCAATTTATCCTGAAAATGGAAGCAGTGATTAAAAGGCAGGATTGGTAGTGTAACTCCTATTAAGCTGGTTAGCAATTCCCATCATAAAATCCTACCCTCAGTCGCATTTAATAGGGCCAGAGTAACCGCTGTGCTGAAATTTAAGCATCTGATGTTTGTACCTCAGGTTAAATTATAAACATTTCCCCTTTTGTTCTTTCTGTCAGGGGCTGTGAATTTGCAGATGAGAATGGTCACATTGTCAGAGGTGTTCCCTCAAACCCCATCATGAAAACCTTCCTGAAAATCCCACTGGTGCTCTGTGGAGGCTTCCCAGTGCTTCCATTCCCCCACAATTCCACCCTCATCACAGCCCAGGGCTGTGGGAGGCAGAGCTGGACCTGCACTTCCAGTTCCCTGCTGCTCTGGACCATGCCAAGGCTGCAGGTAGGAAGGGTGAGCAGGGAACCTGTCCTTCCAGTCCTCTTGGGAAACATGGAGCAGGAAGCTCCTTGAGTAACACACAGTGGGGATGGGAACTGAATTTGGGACAGGTAAGTTGGCAGGCACAGAGGGCCTGGAGAGAGACAGGTTCTCCAGGGCAGTGGAAGGGAACAACCAGCTGGAAGGAAAAACAGGTCTGCCTGGAGGAAGGGATAAAGCAAAGCTCATAAGGAAGAGTCTGGAAGCCAGGCTGTTGGGAGAATTAAAAACAGAGTGGGAATGGGAGAAAATTTCCGGGAGGAGGAACACACAGCTGAGGGGCACCTAGAGCTGTCCATACAGTGCCTGAGGGAGAACTCGCTGGGCACAGGGACTGGATGGGAGAGATGCAGTGAGATGAGGGAGGAGGACCCCGAGTCTGGGTGTGGATGCAGCAGGGACAACAGGAAGAAGGAATTCACTAGAGGCAGTGATGTAGGAACGGGAGTGCCAGAGACTGAGGGATGAGGTAGAGCAGAAAGGTGAGAATTTAGGAATGGGAATGAAGACCAACTGGAAAACTGTTGGCAGCAGGTATCTGACACACACCAAGAACATACCTTGTTCCCTTTGAGTGCTGGAGCTACATCCCTCATACAGGGAATGTTTCCACATTGCTGATGGCCTGCATCCATATCAGCACAGGATTACATTGCTGGGCTTTCTAAGGGTATCTCTAGATTGAAAAGAAATACATATTTATTAAGGCAACAGTAGTCAGGCTGCAAAAGCACACGCTCCCTAGTCATCAAACACTGGGATAAAGGCAGCCAGTGCAGAAGGATAAGTCTGGCTCAGACACTGAACCAAGGTCAGGGAACCCAGGCAAGTGGGTCAACAACTTCCACTTAATTTACTGTAAAAATCAGATGTAGGTACGTTATGCACCCTGTGAAGAACTGTGGGGTGAGCAAGCACAGCACTGCGGGTGGGAAGGGGTGACTGCTGCTCCAGGGAAGGGCCTCAGCCTTGGGAATCCTCTGGGATGCACAGCACAGTCCTTACACAGAGCCTGCCCAGCACTGCACGAATTGTGCAGTCAGCACTGCCCAAGTGCCTGGGCTGACATTTTAAAGTGTGATCTGCAGAAGTGAAGAGCACTTGCAGATAAATCTGCAATAGCTGAGAATGTATTCAACTTCTGACTGAAGTTCTATTTTCTGACAAAATCAGGCCATTGAGTATTTCTAATTAGATCTCTAAAATGAAAAGATTTTTTTTTATTATTCTGTCTGTACACCTGAGTTCCTCGTCTGTAAAATAAGGGCAACACCAGTTCTCACTCCAGTGTTGGGGAAATGAATTGGAGTTTGTGAAGCACTTGGATACCATAGTGATGAGTCCCGTGAAAATGCTCAGGAGGAAATGAATAAATCTGTCTTCAGAGCAACCTTTGAATAGCGTGCTGTAAATAAAGCACAGGCCACGCAGTGAACAGCGAGGAGAAAATAAAGTTATTGCTTGGTGAGCACAGTCTATTCTGTACAACGAGCGAGGCCGGGAACCTGTTGAAAGAACAGCGTGTGACCTAATCACAGTTAAATACTGGATCATAATGCAAATGCACAAAAGGAACAAATTACAGTCGCACAGGCCATCTTAATGTTGCTAATTCTAAACTTTTAGACTCTTGAATTGAAAAAAACACCACTGCTAGGCTGCAAAGGTGTAACAGATGTGTATAAATTATTTCCTCGCCCTTCGATAGTAGAAGACAATATATTTACTTCTTCTACCTCAGTCATTTAAGTGGAAAAAGTGTTTCTCTCTTCTTGGAGATACCTCAGCCTTACAGCCCAGATTTGCTGGTGTCATTCACACACTGGCAATGTACAGATTTAAATCCAGAATTTACCTTCTTTGGCAGTCTGTGCGTGATCATCAGAGACAGACAGTTCTCCAGAGAGGGATCCAGAGGAGGACCTTCATTTCAGTGATTAAAACATCGTGTTTTGCTTGGAGTGCTTCCCGTTCCAGACCAGCCCAGCGGTTTTGGTGCAGAGGCAAGGTTATGGAACAACAACTCCCCTGATCTTCCATGACTCCTCAGTCCCGAGGCTACACTGAGCCTTCCCGACTCCTGCTGAGACTTGGAGCCGCTTCAGAGCGGCTGTAAATTGCATTGGGTTATCTGTGGCCCACAAGAAGGGTGATGGAATTAGGATTCCACTGTTCAGTGCCACTCTAGCTGTGCCTGTTTTTCTCACCGTGATTTCTCTATTGCTTAGCCGGATGTGAGGTGACACTGAGTCGTTACACCAATTTATTGTTATCCAGACAATTTTCCATTACTGGGCGTCCTCTAACAGCTGGTTAAGGCAATTTGGGGCGAAGAAGGGGCTGCAGCACAAATAAAGATGTGGCTCATTAAGTTTAAGACTTAGAGCTATGAGATCCCTTCAGTTTAACCTGCTGTGCTGCCTCCTGTGTGTGAGGCATCAGCTCCATCCACGGACAACTCCTGGCAACGATGACCTGTCCAATTAATCCTGTATAGATCTCCACACTGACTCCAGCACCAGTGCCCAGTGAGATGTGTTGGCTTTCATCATTCAGTAGGGGCTAGATTTTTTTTTTTTCATTTATTTTTCACATTTTTTGGTCACAGATGTGGTTCTGCAAACTGCTCTGAGGTTAAAAGTCACCCTCCTGACTCTGCTGAGCAAATTCTGGGTTAGCAGGCCATGTGCCAGAAATCCTCCAGCCCCAGCACGTACTTCTGTCATTCCTGATGTCAACAGCAATTCCAGCTCCTTGCTGGAGTCAGAGAGGGTCAAAAGTGGAGGCAGACCTTCCAATCACTGAGGTGAGCTCCCTGGGAAGTTTGAGAGGAAGATGAAGCTCCCTGAATCCGTGGGTAACAGAGTCTGAAACACGAGCAGGGCAGTTGGTGTGAAATGCTTTTAAAGCCTTCAGTTACTGAGGGACGGAGCTGCTGAGGTCTAATCCAATGTTTGTTTATTTAGAGATTGCAGAGCTAGATAGAGGGAACCCAGAATCCAAAATGCAGGGTTTACTGGAATCCAGTACACAGTTTAAAGGAAAAGAATTATCTATTTGTTATTAGGATGTGCATAACGATGTGGGATATGGCTCTTCTCTCCAGAAGGAGAGAAACCCAGGTAACCCTCAAGGGGAAATCCTCATGTCATTGCAGTCAACAAGATTTTTGCCCTTGACATAAACAGGGTGAGATTCCTCTCTGGAAGCCTGTCCTGGGATGACGCTGTGCCACAGGCGTTCAGGGTGTTGTCAGTGACACTGTGGGTGGTATTTTTCTGGTTTGGTGGTTGTCATTCATGTTGTTCTCAGGTGAGATCGTTACTGGGGACACACTGACTGCTGAGTCTCCATTCTTATTCCCAACAGGCCATGCCCTCACTTTTCCAGTGTCCCAATGTCTCCCTGAGCTACTGCAACTCATCTTTGGACTGAAAGACTTTGCACATCCAGTAAGAGGATGGTTCATGGCCTCTCCTGTGAATAGGATCAGCCTCCTCTGCAGCTGAGAAACCACATAAGCCAGGCAAGGATTCCAGGTGGTGTTTATCCCAAAGCATTTCCAACAATCCCACAAGAATGTTAATTACTGACACCAACAATCTTCTTCTCATTCATATAATGGGAGTGCCTAAAGGTCTTACCTGAGGTTGGGTCCTGTTGTATTAGACACCGTAGGATTGCACAGGGAAGGCAAGTCCTTTCCCCAGAGAGGTTTTAGGCCAGGTTATCCTGACAGGAAGTCAGAAGGAAAGCAGAACCACAGAAAGGTGTTGTGAGTCATCAGAGGTACAGCAGCAGGTCCACATTTCACATCTCCTAAGTCTCAGTGCTCTGTGAACACCATCACATTTTCTCCAGGTGTCTGTGCCAGGAGGGAAGTCTCAGGGAAGTGAGACTGCAGCAGTCAGAGAGAATTCAAAGTGGAGAGGAAAACCATGGAGAGGAGGAAGGATAAGAAAAAAAGGAAGAGAATTGACGCTTAGCTCAAAGAAACAGTCATTTGCCTCTGGGTTTGGGAAACCAAAGAAACAACCTTAGACCAGCAGCAGAGGATGCCTGGAAAATGCAGAGCCCAGCACACCTTAGAGACAAACCTCAGGACCAACAGCAGCACAGCCCTTTCCTGTGTGTTACCTGAAAGGCCCAGCTGATGGATCAGATGGATCAAAAGTTCCGTGATGGATCATATGGTGGGAATCCTTCACTCCCCTCATTCTTGGCACGTGGCAGTTGCTCCCCATTCCCACACACACACATCAACAGCCCAAACAGCCTGCACTCACTGACAGGAGCCCAAGGCACACTTCCCAGGGGCTACGGGACACTGTCATCCCTCTCCGGCTCTGGTACCCACCAGCTGGTCAGGGGGCTGGTCAGCTGCATTTGGGGACTCCTGGAAATGCAAAGAGAAAGCCACGTAACCTGTGTGAGACACAAATGGATCAGCCAGTTAGATGAGCAGGTCCAAGCGTAAAGCTTGAGACCGTATAGATTTGACTGTTGTGTCAACACCTACAACTCCCACAGGTGTCCTTTGCTCTTGGCCTGTATCTCAGAGCATGACTGTGGGTGTTTAAAACTGAATATACAGATATAATGATTCCAGGAGCCCCTGTTTGAAAAGAGTGGCTGAAGTGTCCCCCTGCTTTGAATGGCAGGAACTGGAGGCACAGAGAAGCATTAGAACCTTGTGACAGAATAGCAAATGCGAACAAAATTACCTTAGTCCACTAACTGAACAGTTCAAAACCAGTCATTACTGTGATGTAGTGAAAACAGGGAGGAGGAGTTGCAGAAGCAGGAAAGAATAAAGACATTGGACAATAGCTTGGGACAGGGACAGAGTCCCTGGAACGATCTTGTTCATGCACTCTCAGACAGCCCTTTAAAGTCAGAGTTTTGGCTCTGCTTCCTCTAACTGGAATTCTCCTCCAAACGTTATCACCCCTTCAAATGTTGTGAAGGAATTTCCTATAATATAGTGGATTTTTCATGGAAGAAATATCATACTTCATTTTGTACCATGTCATGTGAAAAAGGGACAAGCTCAAACAGTTGTAAAATTAAACTTTTCAGAGCAAGACTTTGTTTAGATAGGGCTTCCACTCCCCAGCTCATAAGGTGCCCCTGAAGGATCCTGGAGTCCTGGAGGACTTGTCTGTCACCACAGGGTCTGTGCCTCCCAAAGCCCCTTCCTGCCAGGGAAGGTTGTGCTGCAGCACCTGGGAGCAATGAGGAAGTCCAGACAAGACCTTGGTGATGTAGCTGTCAGAGGAAGCATGGAGGCCTCTCCCAGGGAGCAACAACAGGGATACAGCCCTGATCCTAAGGAGAGACACGAGCTTTGTTCCCAACAGTGTCTAGTTGGAAAGCAGAGCTAAGCCTTGACTTGTTCTGCATACATTTTGTTTTTAAATCTTTTCTAACCTCTTGCAATTTTTAAGAATCTCCAAAACCAGGGAAAATTAGCCAAGATTCCTTCCTAGGGCTCAGCAGTCCAACTCCTTACCCCCCTCAGTGCAGTCTGACTCTTTCTCAGCTGCAGGACTGAGCAATGTGGGGACACAGGGACAGTTTGAAAAGCAAGGAACACATGTTGTGCTGAGGAATGGTGCTGCACTGACAGCTCCAGCACATAAAACATGGGCAGCCTTCATACAGGTGAAGTCTGACTCGCTCAAGCTGCCAATCTGGCACTTCTCACACACATTCATTTCACTTTTTTTTTGCTGTTTGTTTAAACATCCCTTCAGGGAAACAGTTCTGGAAAAACACCATAACTCTCCCACCTTTCCATGCTCCTCCCAGGGGACCGGTGATCAAAGCCAGGAGGGTTCCAATGGGATATGGGATGTGAAATGAGGGCACTGGTGAATCCTGGGATCTCCCTGGATCTGCCTGACAGGCACATCGGGATCTCCACGGCTGTTGTCACACAGGGGTTTTACCACATAGTTTTACTCCCTTAGTACCTGAACAGCAGCTTTAGAAATCAAATTACAGTGTGAGTGCTACAGGCTGCAGCCCCTGACTGAGCCCCTAAATCAGACTAATTGAAACAACAAATATGCCTGAACAGCAGCTCCCTAAGAAATGTCCTTACAACACTCTGCTTTCACTCCTGAGGGAGCCTGACGGGACTTATTGACTGCCTGGGATTTCTGCGACTGCCTGTGAAGTTTATTGATTCTAAGAAATATGAAATGTGCTTGAAAGAGCTCAGAATGTGACTTTGTGTCCAAGTGAGACACAAAGGCGCTCAGAGATCCCGAACGGAGCAGAGGGAAGGGCAGGGAAGGAAAGGCTGCAGGTTCACACCAACAGGATTGCTGAGGTTGGAACATCACTGCCCCAAAAAGAGGTGAAAGTGCTGATCCACTTCCCAGTGACCAGGGACCACCACACTGTGAATGTTGCTCAGGCTGCTCTCCCCTCCACTAACACACGTTTTTGAGGGATGTCCTTAGAAGGGCCAAGGGCTGAAATGGCATTTCCTCCTCCCATAGTAGAAGGTACGTGCTGGCAGGGAAATCCCAGAGGAAAATGCTCTCATGCTATACAGGCAATGGACATTTCTTGCACAGGGTAAGTGCCTTCATATCCCCAAAGGAATCCAGCTAAAAAAGATCACTACCAAAAACTGGAGGGAATTTAGCACTCAGAACAAATGTACATTGCTAAAAATGGGGGATTGGTAGAGAAAGAGGTTCAGGCTATCAGAAGTTATCAGAAGTGCCCTTCATTTCTGAAAGCACAGAAGTGTAGGTGTTCAACAGAAATCAATTCCTCAAAAAGACCCTCCTTCCGTGTTGAAACACCTGCAGTGAGGGCTGAGCAGACACCGAGGTTTATGTCTGTGTCATTGGAACATTTAGATTCCATGAGGCAAAGCAATGGCATTTTTTGGCCGTGAGCCTTCTGAGGCAGGTAACAAATAAGATAGATTTGACAGAGAGAGAAAAGCTTTCTCACAAATCTCCTGTTTTCCCAGTCCCAAATGGCTGCAATCTGCCTCTAACCCCTCTCTCAGGCTGGTGCCTGCTCCAGGATCTGTTGGGTTTATCCTTTCAGAGGGGAGTCTGGTGTTTTCCTGGTGACCTCCCACCCACTCACCAGCAATCAGTAGCACTCAGCTGCTCCTCTGGGGTGTCACTGCAGCGTCCACCACTTTTCAGGCTGCCAGGGCTTTCTGGGAAGCACTGCCTTTGGACAAGGCAGCATAAGGGAAGGCAAGGAATAGTATCACTGACGTTTCTTTCATGTTTACTGTTACTACTGCTGTCAATGTGTGTTTTCACTCATGGACTATACTTAGCTCAGAAAGAAAGAAAGCTGTAAAAAACTACCACTGAAAGACATACCTCAAAAACACTACTGTTCCCTTATTCACTTTTTTTTTTTAAAATTGCATCCAGTTTCTGGCAAATGGAGCAGCCCATGGGGTGTGGAGCCTCCAGAACCCTCCTGAAGAAGCACCCGCTGTGCACAGGGAGCAGTGGGAACCTGGGCATGGAGCAGGACAGATCCCCTACTGTGAGCAATTTCCACACCAGAAAGCTGTTCCTGTTCCTGGCTACAGGCAGTTCTGACACATGAAAGGTTTTACTAATTTTCCATCAAGGCAGGTGAGTGATGCCAACCCTGTTAGATGAGACAAAGCCAAGAAATCTTGCACTTCACCTAAAATTGACATCAAATTGAAGGAGGGCAGGGTTAGATGGGATATTGGAAAGAAATCCTTCCCTGTGAGGGTGGTGAGGTCCTGGCACAGGTTTCCCAGAGAAGCTGTGGCTGCCCCAACCCTGGAAGTGTTCAAGGCCGGGTTGGATGGGGCTTGGAGCAGCCTGGGCTAGTGGAAGATGTCCCTGCCCATGGCAGGGGGTGGAACTGGGTGAGCTTTAAGGTCCTTTCCAGCCCAAAAGGTTCTGAGATTCCATGATTCTGTGATCAAGAACATGGGAATACCAGCATAGCTCCAATGTGGACATTCCCTGTCTGGATTTCGTGGGCCCAGGGCAGGTGTGGTGACACTGCAGCAGGAGGGTACAAACCACAGCCCGAAAGATAAATGGATGTTAATTAATTAAAGTTGAACACCAACTTATGCACTGCTAGGAGCTTAATTACCACTCCCCCTAAAGCCACCTGCAGACTTTGGGAATTGAGTCAGCTCCTACAGCGGGGACCTTCCCTCTGACCAAAGAGATCCCTTGTTGGATGTATGGGGACACCCAGGCAGCAAAAGAGATGGTCTGGGAAGTTGGCAGCATGTATAGTTGTGTTGGAAAGCCATGCTCACATCAAAACACCTTCCCCAGGCACCTGAACAAGAGGATGTGGATTTAAAAATAAAAAATAGGGAAGGCTGCCCATGGTGTGAGTAAACCTGAATGGAGCACACCCACCTTAAAGCTCATCTCCTATATGGAATTTTTAGGTGTAGCACAGCTGACACCAGAGGAAGGGGTGAAAAGGCTCCCAGCTCTGTGAAAGATAAGAGGAAATGCAGAACTGACAGCAGTGGACACTCATGGGTCACCAGAGAAAGGGGAAAAGCACAACCCTTTGTGATTACAGTCAAACACAAATAAATATGTTGGAAAAGAACACTTTCTATTTCCTGCAAGCAGCAAAGTTTGGGGGGAAATGGCCTATGCCAAATATTTCTCTCTGCTGGAGACACCAGCAGGGCTCTGACAGGCACACTGGAAAACAGACCATACGTTTGTGCACATCTCACAGCCCCCATGGGAAACATCATTCCTCAGCCTGCTGTTGGGGCTATGTTTGGCACTTGAACTGTTCCAGGGCCTTTGATAGCCCAGGATCTGTGTAGCTGATGTTTTGTTCTGAGGGAAAAGAGCAGAAGCACATGACCAGAAGCTCTGATCAGCTATTGAAAGACCCAGACCTGCAGAGCTCAACCAACACAACTCCTTTGTAATGGAAATGCCATACCTAGGCATGAAATTAGGAAAGCAAGGAGTACAAGCACATTACAAGAAGATTGAAGTCACCCCTGGAATTCCTGCCCCAGCAGAAAAGGATGCAAAGTTAAGATACCTCTGAGTAGTGAACTGTCGACCTGATTTAGCTGCCCAAGCAATCAATGACGGATCTTTAGGAGTGTTCAGCAGCCCTAACACACAGATCTTCCCAGGAAAACTGAAAGGAGCTAATTAATAGCCCCAGATAAACAGAATGAAATGCAAAGCTGGACATAGATCTTTACAGATCGGTGCTGACTGTGCTGAATTCTCTCCCTGCACTCCCACCACTGACCCCAGTGAGGCACAAAGATTAATCTTGTACAAAAAGCTTTTGCTTTAGACTTTTTGTAAAGCACTTGTAGGCTGTCTGCTCGAGTGTTTCCCCTGGTTGCAATTAGAGGTAGTTTAGTCTTTGCTTACAGTCTTAGCTGGGTGTAGTTTTGCTCTCCCCTGTCCCCTCCCAGAGGAGCCTGAAGTGACACCTCTTCAGATGTCTGCTTGGATCCAGCCTTAAGTCTCCCTATTTCTTCCAGTGGAGAACAGTAATACTTCCATGGTGTTTCACAGTGTCACTGTTAAACAAGTGATCCCTCTTCAGGACCCAGGGTGGAAGGTACAGCACAAAAAAGCTTTTATTTTGTAACTAAAAGGTTAAAGAGGACATCAGATAACAGGGCCGGCCTGAGGGCACTGAGAGGATTCAGAAAATCACAGAATCCCACACTGGTTTGGGTTAGAAGGAACCCTAAAGCTCATCCTGTTCCATCCCCTGGACACTTTCCCCTATCCCAGGTTGCTCCAAGCCCCGTCCCGGCCTTGGACACTTCCAGGGATGGGGCAGCCACAGCTTCTCTGGGAAACCTGTGCCAGGACCTCTCCACCCTCACAGGGAAGGATTTCTCCCCAATATCTCATCTAACACTGGGATTTAGAGAGATGTAACGTGCCTGAGAAAGGTGAATCTCAGGCTCCAGGGCTGCAGCTGAGCTTGGCCCCGCTCAGCTCCTTGAGCAAGGAGCTCTCTTGGCTCCAGGAGGTGCCTTTCTTTATGGAAGCTAAAGATCATTAAAACCTTCCAGAGAACAAGCATGAGATCCAGCCAATATTCCCCGTTCTCCCAGCTCCCGCTTTCTAACACAGCCCCTTTGCTGAGGAGGAGGAGCAGGGCTGTGCTTGGCCTGATTTGGAAGGGAGACATGAACCCCACTGGCTGGGATCTGGCATTATCCAGCTGCACCTCAGTCGTCCCTGACCCATCCTTCTAGTGACCCAGAAACCCTGGAAAGTAAATAATATTTGGAGTTGCCAGGTCATTCATCTACACAAAAATATATCAGTGGTGTGCTTAAGGATATTACCAGAGAAGCCAGGAACGTTCTTGGGATTGGAGACCAGTGGGCAGAACATTTTTTGCAGGCCCACACAAAAACTGTTGGGTTGTCCCAAGCCAACGTCGTGTCCCAGAAGGACATCAGAGTCAGCACTTTCACTGCTGAAATTACTAGCAACCAAGAGAAATACATTAAATATTAGTGGGAATATTGAGAAAAAACAAAAACTAGTCCAGAAACCACAGTGGTGTGCTCGAGGGACATGCCCAGGCACATGTGTGCAGCCTGTCCAAGGGACCTGTGGTCATCCAAGATCCTGTCTCATGAACTACATCCAATCCCTGAAACCTTCCACTGCCCTGAATTCCTCCTGTAAAAAGGGAGTCTCATGAACCATTTTAAAGCTCTAACAGCTTCATTTTGGTTTGAGCTCAGCTTCTCTCCTGGACTGGCAGGTATTTGGGAAGATCGTGCAAAGATCGTGAGATCACTCTGGGAGAGAAAACTGTCCCCCCCCAGGCATCCCCCCACACTCTGTGCCCACAAACCTGCCTTCAGGACTCATGATCCATCCTGCAGCCTGGAGTCTGAAAGATGAGCGTGGCTTGGAAAAAGTAAGTGGGAACCTCTGGAAACCTGATGTGCTCATGGGACTTGAGGAAGGGGGAGAGCACGAGCACTGCCCCTTGTCCAAAGGCTGCACACAAAAACCCTCAATCACTCCTTATTCCAGCCCTCAGGAACTCAGTGCAGTCAGCACTGGGATTTAATTGCTGCTGGAAAAGGAGGAAACTCCTATTTGCCTGCACAAAGATTGGGAGTTTTCTTCCTCTACTCCAGTGGAAGTTTAATCCAACCTGTGTCCAATGGCCTGGTCACCACTGGCTCAGCCAAGCACGAATCCAGCAGAGTGAGCTGGGTGTTGGGAGGAGACCTGGGCTGGACCTGTGCTCACACAGCTTCATTTAGATCTTTCCTGATGGGAGAAATTGAGAACCAAAGACGTTCCCACCAAACCTACTCCTCCAATTACGGGAGCACTTTGTGATACGAATCAGTGTAACACCCCGAGCTTTCCCAGGACAGAGCAGGAGTGTGCAGACACTGCACTTTTGGGAAGCATCAAGAGCCAGACACAGGAGCTTTGTGGCTTTTGTTCCTTGGTTCTAACTTGCTCTGACTCCTCACCTGCTCACCATTAACACCCCGTGGTGCAGTTGTGTTTGACATCCCTGTAACAAACCCTGATTTATACGGCCCCGCAAATCCCTCCTCCTCTGTGTGGCCTTGGGAGCAGCGAAACAGGAATGCTGAAAGGGAACTCATTTGAATCACTCACTACCAAAGGAGCAGACACCTTCAAAGAGCCTTACCTTTGTGAATCAAACTTCACCCTTCCCAAATAGTCAAGGTTTTTTAATGGAATGGTTCTTTTGGGGGTTGGCAGAAGAAGACAAATACTCCAGTGAGCAGACTGATAAACCCAGGAGAAAGCATGACTGAGATTCACAGAGCTACAGAATAAAGGAGAGGAAGGATCCAGAGAAAAACCCAATGTGCTACATTCATCACTCAGTCATTCAGTTACAAGGATTTGAGCAGCTATCCAGTGAAAGGAGTTCATACTCCCTGTTTTATGGTGTCTCTCTGATGCTTTTCCACATGGCAATGCTGCAGATGAGCCGTGCTCCTTTCTACACCCATTCCCTGCAGGAAATCTGCAAACCATCATCACCATTGATGCTCACTGATTTAGGACCCATGTCATAACATTCTCTGCCTCCAAAGCATGGTCACTACTTAACGCCCTGCTTGCTTTAGGAATGTGGTTTTCCTTTGGTCCGATGGGAACACCACAATTATGAGCTGCATGTGCCAGAGAGGCAGGGCTGGGTGGGGAAGGAGAAGAGAGGCTTCAGCTAAGCAATGATAGTACCTATTTTTGGATCCCAGAGCCAAGCTGTGCTGCTCCCACTCTGTTCTGATGCTCCAACACGTGTCACTCGAGATGTCACCAATCCCCGGCAGTCACGACAGTCTGGGGTGCTGGGATTCAGCGTTGTGGGGGAGGGAAGACAAGCAGCAATTTTTCTGAAGCCTGTGGCAGGAACAAACAGTATTGTGGTGACTGTTATTTGAATGTTAATATTTAGAGGAGGTTGTTTTTCAGTCCATTACAACACAGGATCTGTACCTGGCTCTCCCTTCCATGGGGCTGCAGCAGGACGTCCCCTCCTCTGGAGCATCCACCCCTTGGGCAACCATGGTGATGTTTTAAGATCTGGTTAAACGCGTTGCAGGACCAAATGGCCTCTGGCTCCACTGTCTGGGACACATAAAGTACAAACTACAGTGTAGCTGGAGTGAATTCCCATCCCAAGTCTGTTTTACAGAACTACAGTGCTTCTTGGGGGCTGCACAGTGTTTTCACAGCTCTCCAAGAGCTACAGTCCCCAATTCCCCTAAGTGACAACTTACATCCCAGAACCCTCAGACGGCACAAGCCAAAGTCTCTGCTTGCATCCCCTGCTGCAGGTACCCCCAGTTCCCTCTCCATGGCTCTGCTGCAGAGACAGCCCAAATCCTCTCTTGAAACTCCAAACTCAACCTGGGCACCTCCCCAGGGCCAAAGGGGCTCCCAACAACCAGCCCACCTTCTCTCTCTTGCCCCCAGCAGCCTGTTCCTGCCTGGCACCATCCCCTCAGTCCTGCTCAGACAACACTCAGGGGGGAGATGAGACAAAGCTGGGGCTGCCCCATCCCTGGAAGTGTCCAAGGCCAGGTTGGACAGGGCTTGGAGCAACCTGGGATAGTGGAAGGTGTCCCTTCCAACCCAAACTATTCTGTGATTCCAAATCCAGTGGCATCCAACGGAAGACAAGCAGAGGGTGAGGAGCAGCAGCTCCCCTTGGCACTGCTGCCAGAACACAGCCCAGCTTAGGCATCTCTGATGAGCAGCACCAGTGCAGCGGGAGCCAGGCTGGCACTCTGGGAAAGCAGGGAACCAAAAGCCAGTCCTGTGGCTCTGCTGCTCACCTACCACAGGAACAGCTTTTCTTTCTTCAGCTGCTTTCCTTCACTGTGTTCTCATTCAGCTGCCCATGCTGTCGAGGGGTTAGAAACACAGAACAGCTTCTCCAAACACAGAGCAGTTATCTTTAGAAATGGAGCAGTGAAAGAAAATGACACCATGTAGACACTGTGAAAAGAAAGGGTTCACTACATTAAAAAAAAACCAGTCTGAACAGTCACAATCACATTTTGCAGCCACATAACTCCTATTGTCTTTTTCTCTCCCAAACATCTGAAGATGAACATCTGAATCCTTTATGTGAGAATCCCTTAGACCAGCTGAAACTGGGAGAAAATACTCAGCCGAGTATTGACTTGAAAAGATGGAGCGAGTTCAGACCTGAGTTACTGACCCTTGATTTTGGACAGGGGCTGGCACAGCTCAGCTCCCCCCTCAGGACCAGCCCCATCCTGGCTCCTGCCAGCCATGCACAGCCCCTGGGTCCTGCAGCTCCATCCTTTGAAACAAAGGTTGCTGAAGGAGCACAGCACTATTTTATTTCATCACTGTGGAGTTTTGGTATCCACAAGAAAAAAATCTTGGAAGCAGAGTGTATTTTCATGATCAGTGAGTACAGAGTGGTATAAAATGTCTGCTCTGCTTCTTTCCACTCCAGCCTGTGCCTTTGAAGTCATGGTAACAGCTTTTGGATCCAAACCCTCTGATGAGACTCCTTGATTTATTAGGTAAAACATCTGGAAAAAATGAGGACTTGTGGCAGTGTAAATCCTCCAGGAGCAGAGAGAGATATCATCTGAGCAGCACTCCTATCAAAAAGCAGGGAAACCTGAGCCCTGACCACTGGCTTAAGGATGCTCCGAGGCTGCAAAGCCCAGAACGGGACCATTCACATTTCCCCCAGCTGTGAGCAGAGGAACGTCCATCTGCCAACAGCCCTCGGAGCTGGGACCACGCCAGGGCTCTGGAATGGTTTGGATGTCAGCAGCAATCCTGCCCTTGGCATCAGGAAGGAGCTCCTGTTGTAAATCACAGCACACTGGGAGCACTATGGGATGTAAGGACCTGCCTCCCGCCCGCAGAGACACAGTCAGTAGCCAAGCCCCACACACAGAGAGGGTGGAGAGGGGTTGGGATGACTTTTTCATCCCCCAGTTCTAACAGGAATGCTGGGGTGACTTTTCCATCCCCCAGTTGCAACAGGAACGTTGGCTCCTGTGGAAGAAGAAAACGACCAGCCTTGGATAGGGCTGGTTTGGAAGTAATGAACCTGTGCAGGTGACAAACAAGGAGACAGGCATTTTATGGAGCATATTCCTTCTTTCATTTGGAATCAGCCTGAGGTAAGGCAAAGAAAAGAGAGGAGCCAGGGAGCAGCAGAGCAGCTTGGTGTGCTTTGGAGTTCCTGCTAACGGCTCCTCCATGGAACCCGTGTGATGGGAAAACGTGTGTGAGCACCGTGTGTGCATCTGTGCAAGGTGTTTGTTGGGTGAGGGCAAAGGCAGAAACCCCAGAGGCACTTGACTCAGAATTATTTACTCTCTGCCTCCTCCACACAGCAACCCATGTTCCAAATTTCAGCGCTGACACTCTGGGGAAAATCCCCTGAGAACCATCCTATGACAGTTATTTTCCCATCTAAATCCCCCTCCCAGCAATTTGAATAACACAGTTCAAACACCAGCCCCGGTGCCAATGTGCTTTTTGGAGGGGGTGTAGGACCGGGGGGCGGGGAGGGGGAGTTTGGGGAGTATTTTTTTAATCAGATAAATTATTGCTGGGAAAGCAGCCACTTCTCTCCATTCAGTTTGTACTCTATGGGGAATCCATCTAATACCCCTGCTCCGAGTGTGAAGCAGGGCCAGTGAGATGCTGTATCCAATCAGGGAGGAAGGCAAAAGATGGGATGGAGTGCAGGGAACGAACAAACAACGGGAGGAAGGGGCTCTGGAAAAGCAGGAAAGCCAAGGGGATGTGTGTGCACCTCCTCGGATAAGGGGGATGGAGGAAAGGCTTGTTCTGCTGGCAAATTGGAGCAGGCTCAGCAGGGATGCGATGATATGGGGTGGGATGAGATGGGATGGGATGGGAT
>JAWWLV010000018.1:18685969-18749139 GCA_035041135.1 Platyrinchus mystaceus | reverse complement strand
GATGGGATAGGATGGGGTGGGATGGGGTGGGATGGGGTGGGATGGGATGGGATGGGGTGGGATGGGGTGGGATGGGGTGGGATGGGATGGGATGGGGTGGGATGGGGTGGGATGGGGTGGGATGAGATGGGGAGGCTTGGAGACACAAGGAGCTTTTCATCTGTGGGGATGTGAGGCAGTTCCAGGCAGGATGGAGGATCCCACTGGGCACTGCTGGAGTTTGCAAAATGAGTTTAATTATTTCACAGCATTCCCCAGTAGAACTGGGAGTGTGACAGTCCCCCTCCCCACTGCAGCTGGAACTGGTGGATGCTCTGCTGGCTGGTGGAGAGAAACCAAAGACTGGGCCCAGCAATGGCTCCCAGCACATGGGGTTCCAGCCATGCAGCATGTCTGGGAATCCTGCCCTGCTGTCTGGACACACCTTTCATCCCAGTCTGTGTTCCCTGCTCCCCACAGGCTCCACTGACTGAGGCTGCATCTCCACACATGAGGTGCTGCATCCCAGGGAGCTCCTTGTCCAAAAAGGGACACAGCCAGAGGTGGGGAGTGGAAACAGGTGCTCAGAGGAGGGAAGTGATTTCCCTGAGCCCTCGGAGGGAGTCAGGGACCAAACCCAGCCCAGAACCCCCTGCCCCGTGCGGGACTTGTTCTCTTTCATGTGCTCACACTGATTTAGTCCGGAGGCTTCGCACTCCAGCACTTCCCAGTGACTATAAATGCACACGGAGTTTTGAAAGAATTACAGGGTAATGGCACAGAAATGGGTGTCGTGGTGCACCTTCCTGGCCTTTTATTCTTCTTTATAACAAAGAATTAAAAGCTTTAGTGGGAGAGCTGGCAGTAAGCTCAGGAGACAGGGAGACTTCTGAGGATGATTTCCCAGATTCTGGGAGTGACTACAGTACAAATTATGGTGGAAAATAAAGGAACTGACTCAGCAGGAGGCAAAAGGGAACAAGTGGAAGAGTAACTGCTCTGGAAAGCAGTGAGGAGAATACGACACAAAGCAGAAAAGAGAAATAGGGCCAAAAAAAGAAATCGGATGTTATTTCAGAGAGATTCCTTCTGACAGCCTGACTGTCCAGAAACTGCTGAGTGAGGGAATCAGGCCTTACACAGAGTCCAGGGATTTTTGGCCCAAAACAAACAAAAGAGATGCTTGTAATCAGAGCTCATTTTCATCTGCCACACAGGCCACAGGCTCTCACCAGTCCCCCACTGTCTCCCAATCCAAGCAGTGTGAAAGTGTCATTCCTGACATTACACTTTCCTTTCCCAGGCAAAATTAATGCTTGAAGCAACACTGATCTGAACACATAATTAAACCCCTCCTAGCCCACCTACCAAATAAACTCATTTCCAGACTCCAATTAACCTCTGAGGTTATTACTTGGGATAAGAGATCTCCCTAGAAATGCCAGAACTGCTCGTGCCAGGATGCAGTGAGCCCACTTGTTCTGCAAGTGTAAGGTTATGGGGATCACCTTAACCTTGGATCCTTGTCCAGCTGAGAGAGTCTTGGGAATAAAATTAATAACTTTTTGGCATTTTTTCCCTTTCTAAGAAATAGAGAAAGTGTTATCTCTTCCTCTCATAATTTTTCCTTGTATTTTGAGTCCCCAGACATACATACTTTGTTAAAGCACTGCTTATTTCAGAGCCTTTATCCAGGACTGGATGAACTCCAGTGATAGGTATCCAAGCTGCTTTGTGCATTTAGTTGTCCCAAAACGTCTATTTTGGAATCTGTTCCAGATTCTAATCATTTTACATTAAGACTCAAGGACTCAGTAACCTCTCCCAATCTCAAAAAAAAATAGAAACACCAACCCTTCAACCCTGGGTCAAGCACAAACCTCTCCAAAATCCCAGCCTGGAGCCATCTTTCATCGGTCTCTGTTCTCCGTGACTCCTGCACTCCACAGGATCTGCAGAGTCTCCCTGTCCAGGGAAAGAACACACATGACATGAATCAGGACCTTTTCTTGACAGAACAAAGTGGAGGGGCTGCTCTCGGCCAGCAGCTTCATTAAAGTAGAATGTTGAAGCTGTTGAAGCCTCTCCAACATTTCTGGAGCCTGGCTGGGCTGTGGGAGTTCTGGGCTGCTCTGCTCCTCCACGTTGGTTATCATCCTTCATTTCTTCTACACCTGATACCATGTGGTCTCTGGAAATCCCTCTGGGCTCAATAAACTCTGGAACTCAGCCTCCTTACTCTGCCTTTTTTCTCTCACCAGTGGGGACTCTACTCTGGGTTTCTTTTTCCTCCATCCAGCTGCAAACTTTCGGGTGACTCATGGGAATTTTCTGTCAGTGAAGTTACTCCCAACTCGGACTGACTGACAGTTTCAGAAAGGATTCAAGGGGAGGGAAGAACGACAGGAAAATCATAGGACACCTCTGTAGAAACCAAGACTAGTGCAAAAGGGCTGCTAGGAAATCTTGTTTTCATCACCCACAAATTCCCCGATGCTGGAAAACGTCCCCTGCTTTCCCACCTTCTCCAATTTGCTGCAAGTTCCAACACGAGCAGGTCGTGCTGGGAAGGGCTGACTGTGCCAAAACGTGAGGGCCGCTGTGCCCGCCCTCTCCTCCCCACATCCACACACTGCAGCCCAGACAATGGAAACGGCTCCGTGTTCACCAACCATCCTGCTCCTCCCCGCTCCAGCAGGGCCTCTGTGGCACAGCCAGAGCTCTGCTGTTTACAAGCCCATCTGCTGCTTTTGCTTCCCCTCACCTGGAGCTCCAACGCTCTGCTCGCTGTCGTGGTGGGAACTGCAAGGAGCAGCCGAGGATTTCGGGTGGTGAGTGAGCAGCAGGAAGAGAGGAATACAAATCTGTTCTCATCTAAAGATGCTAAAAATAATTAAAAAAAAAAAAAAGGAACCAGGTGAAAAAGGAAATTCCAGAAAGCCAACTATGTTTTCAGCTGCACAGTCATTCCAAGGACAATGTTTTCTCGTATTTTTATGAGAATTTGAACATTTAGAACCAGAAGGGGAAAAGCACAAGCATTCCAATGGCTGTTTCCCTGAAATTACCCTGATCCCTCTGGTCTGTGCAGTTTAAGGTCTCTACAGGAGCTACAAGCCTCCACTTTGCCCAAACCTGTGCTGCTGCTGAGAGCACTCCACACAGTTTAACTCAAGGCTACATTTTTCCAGGAGTCAGAGAGGACCCTTGGGAGTCAGAAAGAGACTGGGAATGTCTGTGTGCCCTGAGGCCTTCAGTGGTGTGTCCAGAGACTGCCCTGCAACCCAGAGCTGCTGTCCTCACAGCCTGGGCCAGCAAGGGCTGTCAGAGGCACTGGGGGAGGCTTCTCTCTCCGAAGGCTGATGGATTCGAAGTGCTCTCTGTATCCCAGCTCTTTGCCAGGCAGCCAAGCACAGTGTGCAACATGTCTGGGCAGG
Organism: Platyrinchus mystaceus; assembly: GCA_035041135.1. Lineage (NCBI taxonomy): Eukaryota > Metazoa > Chordata > Aves > Passeriformes > Tyrannidae > Platyrinchus > Platyrinchus mystaceus. The sequence continues at coordinate 18,745,723 of JAWWLV010000018.1, read as the reverse complement.
CTGCAGACACTGCCAGGCTCCTGCCAGGCAGCTGCATGATGGGAAGCAGACAGGTTGTGGATCATGGACATGGTGTGGCTGGAGTAGGAACCAGGAACCCCACGGCTCCGTCGGGCCCCAGCCCTGCACTGCTCTGTCTGGGTCCTGCCTGCTCCCAGCTGCAGCCTCCCAGTGCAGTGTTGATGCCTGGATGGGGAGAGAAAACAGTTCTTGCTGTTCGTGGGCCCTTCTCAGAGTGAAAATCAGAAGAGCTCAAAGAGCTGAACTGCCCCGACCACAAAACATCGGTGGCTGAAGTGTCTTTGCTCCCTCCCGTTCTGCCCTTCACACCCAGAGTTGTTATTTCAGCCAAGAACTGGCTAAAGAAGCAGCAGCAACATTTGGAATTGTCTCTGCTGTGCAGGGGGCTCTGGGAGGGCCAGCCTGGCCAGAGATCCCTGTCATTCCATGTGGAAGCACAGATGGGGCATGTTACAAACACTCACAGAAACTTCACCCTCTGTGTGTGGACAAGACTGAGAAGGAGCAGGAAGAACTGCAGTGTGCAGAGGATGGATTCTCAGGGACGAAAAGCCCTCCACATGTCCCTTACACCTGTCCCTCTGCCAGCGGATCACAGTGGATCTGCTGCACCAGTTCTCAGCCAGGAATATGCCCAGCTTAGGGAGGAACGTGCTGTCCCACTTGGCAGCTCCCTGGCCCTGCCCTGCCAGCTCAGCACAACTGCACAGATCCCATCCCAAGTCTGGAGGCTGTTGGGAAGGGAGGCTGCAGCTCCTGGGAGGGGAGGAGTGGCTGCGGCACCCACTGTGGCCAAGGCGGCTGCTCTGCCCTGACAGCTCAGGATAACATTCCCTTGCCTCTGCAACAGCCATGTCCCTTCCCTAAATGGTGTGTGTGTTGGGACTACCTCTTTTTGAGGACTTCATGGTGCAGAGTGAGAGCTGGAGATCCCAGAGCTGCTCAGAGGCCAGTGCTGGTTCAGCTTCCTCAGCCCCAGCAGAACTCAGGTAAACTCCCTGATTCCCAGACACTCACACTGGAGCCAGCAAGATGCTGGAATGTCCTGAAAACATAATGCTCAGTGGGTGAGGGGAGAAAGACTGAAATTAGACTTTGCAAAAAGTGCCTGCCTCGTTCACTCCCAGGAATGGTTCTGTTTCAGCTGAACTGTTGCTCGGAGTAGCTGTGTCTCAGCCCAGTGCTGCAGCTCTGGGGGCCTGGAGCAGGACCTCTGAGCACACATGCTCCTCATTAATGCTAATCCAGGAGCAGCAAAGATCCAAGAGCAGAACCTCAGAGAGGATTAAGTACACAGACACCGCCTCGTGGGGCTGTGATGCAGGGAGGGATCCAACCTGAACCTCCTCCAAAACATGCACTCAGAGCTGGTTGCTCTGGTTTGGACCTGACTCTGGCAAGATGGAAAGAGCTCAGGGAGATGGTGAAAGAGAGGAGAAGGAAGAAAGGAAACCAGTCTGTTCTCTCAGCCCCCCAAAAAAGCAGAGTTTCACCACTGGGGCTCTCAGTGTGCACAACAAACTTGCCTCTCTTCCCTCTCTCCCGCTTACATTGTTCACTTTCCTGCAAATTGTTTCCACATTCTGTATAAATAACCCCGGTGCCAGCGAGGGGGAGGGGGAGCGCGGGGAAGGGGTGGGAGGAAATCCAATGGCTTTGTTACTTTGGAGGAGAAGGTGGAGGACAGTGAGGAGCGTTGGAGCTGCAGCCCCGGCAGACGGAGCTGAGAGTTGCCATCGAGCTTGTGTTCAGACCTGGAGGAAGAAGAGTAAACAAGGGGGAGATTATATATAATTATAGACAATCATGTTGCCAGGGATAAACAGGAATCAAAAGCATGGAGGCACTGGAGTCTGGCACATCCCCAAGCACAGAACAGAAGCCAGCGAGAGGCAACGCGGCTGCAACGTGCTTCCTGTCGGGCCTGGTTTCACTTAGCTCAGGGCTGGGGTTTTTTTTCCTCTCTTTTTGGCTGGAGCCATTCCCCCATAAAGAGAGGAGCCCATCCAATGGGAAACAGAAGCCAAACTGAAGTCAGCAGAATCCTTGTCTGCAACATTAATAGATTATTACCCTGTGAGAAACGTCAGAAACATTTGGAAAAGATACAGCCCGCTGAGGTCAGCAGGAACAACAACAACAGGAATTTCTGAACAAAAATGGCTTTAGAAACTCCAGAGGCTGTGCTGGAGTGTCCTGTGGGCAGTTCCTCCTTGGCAGAGTGTAGAGGGGGAGCTGCAGCTTCAGGTGGCACTTGGGCCCTGCTCACAGCTCCCAAGGATCCGAGGTTTGCACAGGGGCACAGAGGGGAAACTAGGAACAAACAAAGCCAAGGAGCACAAGAGAAATAAAGGCAGATGGTCCATAAGGGCTGTGCTGTGGCTTTTTAAAGGAGGGCTTGGGGGGATTTAAAAAAGAGAAATTAAAGGCACCTCCTTCATCCTTCTTTTCCCTCCCTTGAAGGCTCTGGAGGGTAACAGGGAGGGAACAAAGGACGGCAACCTCGGCCAGTGACAGAAGGAGGGCTGTTCAGCAAGGCACTGCACAAAGCTCTCTCCCAGGCACTGCTTGAAATCCAAACAGCTTCCAGCCCACTGAATGCTTAAGCCATTTTCCTGATCTCTCAGCTGTTCTTCATCGAGAACACAAGCAGGTACTTCAAAGCAAGAAAGCAGAGAGGAAAAATAAACATATAATAGGAATAACCAAACCTGTGTTTAGAATCTGTGTAACAGCAGGGGAAGCAGGGTATGCACACAGGCTCCTCCACTTTCTCCCTCTCAGTACAGGTGCTCTAAGTGTCCTTTCTCCTAAGGAAAGAAAAGGGATTTTTAAAGGGAAATTATATTTATGAGAACAGTGTCACAGTTTGGTGAATGATATCACCTGGCTATCTTGGCTAATAGTACTTGGTGTATTTTCTGTGAATTCCTCATTGTGGGCGTTCTTCCTCTGGGATTTCTTATGTTGACAAGCCCTTCATCAGAGGGGGTACCTGTGTGTGCACATGCATGTGCATAAGTGCAAGATCTCTCTACTGGCCATGTTGAAACCCTTCAGGTATCACAGATGAAGTTGGCCTAAGCATAAAACATCTCAAATCTGATGGAAGTAGATCAGAAAGAGCAGAGGGAAATAACTAGAGAATACAGGAATGGGTTAAAAAAAAAGCCATTTGGGGTCCAATTCTTATCTGCTCTAAATTCACATGGACTCTGTGAGGTAATATTTAAGCCATCTACTCCCATGCCAAGTTACAACAGCTCCTTCCAAACATCCCAGACAGTGCAGAGAACCAAGAATAAAAACAAGATAACACAGCGATAGCAGAAATAAGCTGAGCGTGTCCTTTGACCACGTGCCCATGAGCCACGTGGGGCAGACACAGTGTCACCAGTTGAACAACACGGTGAGAGAGTAGATCTGGACAGATTAGATCCACTTCACTTTCTCTTTCATTTATACCTGACCAAGAAGGGGGAAGGAGACAGAGCTCTCGTCCCGCTGTTCTGACAAAAATGAAATGAGGTTACTGGTCTCCTGCAAGCACCGAAGAACATCAATCACAAAATCCTCATCAAGGCACAAAACACAGTCCCTCAGTGTTATTAGACAGCAAGAATTAGAAGTTTCTCAAGCTGGAAAGAGCAGATCCTTGAGGGAGAATGGATTTCATAAGCAAGCAGCAAATCCTTCTCCAGGCACCTTGGTGCGACTTGCGAGGCAGCAAGAAAATGAGAAGAGCTCCTACCTAAAGAGAAACACACAGCGAGTGCTCCCAGCAGGCATCTTAGGAAAGGCCCTCGGCGGGATAGAGTGTCAATCCTTCCTCGCCTCTTCCTGCTTTCCTGAAGCAAAGGGAGAAAAAAGACAGGGAGAACAAAACAGAGAATGATATTTGCATTGCTGCTTATTTTTGCCCTGCTGGTGGAAAGCTTTCCCTTGGCTTGTCACAAAACCTCTGCAGTTGGGTATGTCAGTCCTGGTTTAGGACAGCCTGGATGCAGGAATATCCAGGAATATCAGCCTGACACATCACACAGAGGTGCATCCCCAGAGCTCTCCAAGGACCCAGTGCTGGACCAGCTGCTGCTGAAGGTCAGCAGAGGCAAAACCCAACTGCATTTCACTCTGGTAATCCCAGTCTGGATATTGGAACCTAGCCATGGGGAATGAAAACATGACTGAAGCATTTCTTTATTCCAAGCCTTCCTGGCTGCCTCGGAGCGCTGGCCTGTGAGTCCCACTTCTGGAACCTCCAGCGGCGGAGGGACACAGAGTAATGAGGGCTCTGCCCCAGCTCCTCGCCAGTGGTGCTGGAAATCCTTGTATTCCCAGTCCTAGAGATCACTATTGTGCTCTAAAACGTCCAAGTGCATGGACAGAGAGGGGACACTTCCCACAGTTGGGACCACTGGCTGTGGGAGACTTGGGGATGAGCTGCACCATCGGGGCCCTCTCCAAGTCCCCATCTCCTGCTTAGATGCTCAGGAGGCAGATGTTTAAAACTGCCACCCAGAAAACATGCTTCCCTGTCACTGTTCACATGCTGACACCCCTTACACATCCACTTTGGAAATAAATATTTCCACTTTTATTAAATAACCCACAGCATCAACAGGCAGGGGTGAACACAGCCCTCCAGGCCAGAGCTGCTGGGCACAGGCACCTTCCAATATGCTGCTGGAATGAAGGCAGCAGGGGAACACGTTTTGCTTAATGAAAAAAAGCCCTGCTTCGAGTTTTTGAAGGGTTATTATAAGCTGTGGTGTGATGGAACTCGAGACATAAGTCTCTTTATATTTAATAATACATGTTATCGATCTTTTCCTGCACAGAAACTTCAATGAACACCTCTTTTTTTGTTTAAATCTTTTGTTGCGGATATTGATTATTCACTGAAAATCCAAGCCCCAAAGATGTGACCAAATGATTTTACAAAAAAACGCCTCTGATTTTCGCACCAAAGCAGACACTTCCAAGTGGGGACAACCCTTTTGCTGTGCAGGATCACAGCGCTGACGATGAGTTTATAATTAGCCCATACAAATGCATATGCAAATGTACATAACTGCATTTCGGAGGAAACTACTCAGCCCCTAAAGCAAAAATGCAGTTACAATGGGAGCCAGAGAAATGCAGCAAGCATTCTGATCTTAGCAGATCATTAAAGCAGATTAATCAAAGTTAATTTATTACCAAGGCTTCCAAACTGCCCACAGAGGCTCCCACAACAGCCCACCTGAAGGGTTGTGACATCCAAGCCACGTCTGTTGAGGAGGCACCACTCCTTTGCTATCAAAACACTTTCTCACACAGCAGATCCACCAGCCAATGACTCAAAACACCTGTGTTTTTATACCTGATGCAACATGAAGGTGCCATCGTTTAAAACACGTATTTATGCTTCTTTAAAATGCCAGATGCCCTCCTGCATCCTGGCTGTACTGCAGGTCTGATGGGATTTATTCTCCGGGGTGGTGAAGCAGATCAGAAGACGGCAATTGAGATGCACGTGAGACAGAAGGAGGCAAAGAGAGAGAAAGGAAGGAAGAAAGATCAATTAAGGATCTGATCCCGGTGAGCAAACAAGCCCAAATATGTCCTTAAAGTTCCCACCGTCGGCCCAGAGGTGTTAGCAATGGCACAGGGAGGGACGCGGTGCTCTGTGGCAGCAGCCCAGCGCCTGTTCCAGGGCCGGGGCACAAATCCCCAGATTACAGTAAGGCAGCTTGAAGGTGACAGATTCCATTGTTGAAGGTGATAAAATTCCACGTGCGCGCTGCAAAACAAGGGCTGGAGCTCAGCCCGCGGACAGGGAGACAGCGCCCCGGGCAGCGCGGTGGGAGGGTTCTCCTGCTCTCCTGGTCCTGGAAATCACTGGAGACGCCCCCAGGTGCCCGAGGTGGGTGACAGGTCTGCTCTTGCCTAACACGGCGCAGGTGAGCCGCTGTTCCCACCTGTGCCGTGGGATGTGGCGGCGATGCGGGAGAGCGGCGATTCCCGGGAAGGGGGTAACACAGCACAGGGCACAGGGCAGGAGAGGTGAGGGAGAGCCAGGCAGGATCCCGCAGCAAACTGGTCACTGCACCTTCTGATCATGTCTGGTTTAACTGCTCTCCCCCAGCTCCTTCAGATCTCCCCTGGGGGGTCACACCAGCACGGGCCCATCATGAATAAGGTGTCCCAAAAGCTTCAGGCTTTGTTTTCCAAAATAACCCCCCAAGGCTGTTACACAGGGAAAACACCCATTGAGCAAAAGCCTGACATTCACTGTCCTTCACTCTTTGTGCTCACTTTGCTGCAGAGGCTCTGTGGAAGGGCTCAGCAAGGACAGGTACTGACTTCTGGTCACACAGAGGGGCAGCTTGGTTTGGACACTGCCCCAACCAGGCTGCTTGAAATGCAGCAAAGACTCAGCAACAGAGATGTGAAAACAACAGGAAAATCAAAGCCTGAGACTAAAGGAGCAATTAGACGAGCCTCGGAATATATTTGAGTCAAATCAATCCATACAAGAATTTCAGTCACGGTGTGCTGGTGCCCACACTACTCCCTCCCTCCCTTCCTCCTTCCCCCCACCCCCCCCAACCCAGGCTCAGATCCAGCCTCCCTGTCTGCTTCATCAGAATATGCACGAAGTGCAGTGACAACACATCTCCTAAGATGCTTTATCAGTTTTGCAAAGTCCCAGTTCATCCTCCTCTTGTGGATCCATTTACATACTGATGTATTTATTCCCCTCTCTCCATGCAGGCCCCATGAGATTAAAATATTTTATTTACAAAGACATTGGGGTTGCAGCTCCTAACAATTAATTCAGGAGGATGGAACTTTGCCTGTGCTCTCAGATTGATGTGTGATCAGAGCAATCGGCCCCGTCAGCGATTCGGGCGCAGCCGGGGCAGGACTGGCTACACCCCATCCCTACAAACCAGTCAATAGCTGCTGCAACTGGGAAAAATGAATTGGGGGGGTGGGAGGACCAATATGCAGAAGGGAAAGATAATGAGGCAGCAGGAGTGATGGATAAAACCTGGAGGAGAAACTTTGCCAACAGGGCTCACCTTCAAAGGCTGGTGCTTCAGAGTGGTTTGTGCCTCGTGGGGACTCGCAGGCTCTTGGGAGCTGCCCCTGCTCCGTCTCACCCATCCAAGTGAGGTGCACAAGGCTGCAGCACGTGTTCCTGCTGGATGCTCTGCCTCCCACCGGGTGAAACAGGTCCATCAGAGCACTTCAGGCTCCCTGAAACACAGCAGCTGAAAAGTCACCTGCCTATTCAGCCCAGTATAAATCTGGCACACTATTGCCTCTCCCTGACAGCAGCCTCATGCGGTGCCGCCGTTCTTCCCAGCATCTCTGACATTTCAAAACTATATTTAGAGACCTGGATGGGAATTTAGTTCTGAAGTTTTGTGCTGCACACTGTCACATAAATATTCCGCACCGCCGGCCGTTGACTCTGCCGGTGCAGAGCGAGCCCGTGCCGGTGCCTCTAATTAAGGGGCTGAGGCAGCCCAAGGAAAGGCACCAAACACTGGTGGAACCCTCTTAAAAGTCAGCACGTGTCTGCCTATTAATTCTCACCCTGATCTTTTGCATGGCACTATCGCCAGGCTAATTAATCACTGGTGCGAGCTTCAGCATTAATTGGAACAATGAATCATTTTTTTTGTCTGTTCCTGGCCACTTTCAGCCTGTAGGAATGTGGGTACTGCCGTTACTTTAATAATTGTTATAAATATAGAGCCAGCAGCACACATTACATTTGGTAGGCATTAAAAAAGACGTGGTATTTGGCCTGGAGCGTTAACAATCTGGTGCATGTTCAGGGGAGTGATGGATGCAGCGCTCTGACAGTCTGGAAATGTGCTCCCTGAATCACCTTAATTCAGGACACTTCATGAAGGTGTTGGGAAAATCAAAGGCTTTAGGAATCCAGTGTCTGGATCAACAGGCTTTGGCAGGTCTTGGCCACTCGTGGCTTGTTGGGACTTCCAAGGTGCCCAGGGATGGGAACAAGTCTCGGTGTACTGCACGAGGGGGAGGAAAAGCTGCTGACAGTGCTGCTCTGAGAGATCAGATTGTAACTGTCTGAAGTGACTCAGGTGCATCCTGTGTCCTGCCCGGAACAGCACCTGCATGCACAGTGCCTGGCTGGGATGTGGCAATGACGGGCTCAGTACATGGTCAGGGCTCAGTCTCCGTGTCAGCCTGGACACTCCAGCAAGAGGCTTCAGGTGCTGGGGAAGACAAAGCCACAGAGACCAAAACAGAGGTTTTTAGGCAGGAAACAAAAGCTACAATGTGAACAGCTATAAACCCCCAGTTTATCACGCAAAGGACAGTAAATATTCCCTTTCCTTGCCAGCCAGGGGGGCTGGGGAGGAGAAGTGGCTGAAGGAGAGCTCAAGGTGAGGCCCGTTATTTACTGCTGCTGATGAATAAGCAAACCAACCCCCACATCGTGTTTGCCTACAGGACAGGAAAAGCTCTTGAGCATTCAGCAGGCTGGTTACTTTTCCCCCTCCTGGGGTGTGTTCTGTTCCCCCTCCTGGGGTGCGTTTTACACACTCTTCCAGCAATTGTACCACTATTAATTGTTCACACACACAAAACACATGGAATTCTCCTTTACCTCCACTCGGACCCAGCAGACCAAGTGGAAGAGAGCTGGAAAAGTCACCTACCAAGACAGAGCTGGGGAGAATAATGTAAAAAAAAGATCCAAAAGGATTTGTGTTGGGTTTTAAAAAAATGTAATATACTTCTCTGCGCCAGTTTAAAAGCACGGGCTTGTTTGAAGTTCCAAGGGAAGGCGGGAGCACAGGGCAGGAATTGGCAGGCTCTGATCTGGCTGCTTTTCCTTATTATGAGAAAATACACTCTGGTCTCCTTGTGCAAGGGTATGAATTCTTCATCTCATATTGTGTTTGCACAGAAGCGTGAAATACATCCTGAGCACTGGTCCCCGTCCCCAGCGCACAATGCGAGAACAACGAGGGCACTGAGAGCCGGGCCGCTGGTCTTCCAGGGCCCGGGCTCTGCACGGCATTCACCACATCCACGGGGCTCAAAGGGAAAACCCCAGGCACGTCCTTCCTCCCCGATGCTCGGGGGCCCTGGGCTGGGAGCTGTGTCCCTGTGGGAAGCTCCCGCCTTCCCCTCTGTAAATGTTCCCCCCGCTGCTGCTGAATCACCAAATAATCGGGAGACCCGTGGGAAGGGAATTAAAGGGTGGTTATCACGCTGCCGTGTTCTGCTCACTTTATTTGTTTTAAATGACCATGAAAGCAAAGCTGGGAGAAAGAAAACACACAAGTGGAAACTTAATTGAGCTGCTGAAATGTCTTTAAAGGAGCATTATGGGCCGGATTGCGGTGCCTCGGCTTGCACTGGTGCCATTTGCTCACATGAGTGGGCAGCTGATGAGGCAGTTCAGTGGGACCCTTTCTCTAAGAGAGCTGTACCTCTCACTGCGGGTCTGGAGCACAGAACAAGCAATTACACTCAGCTCTGGGGTGCCTGCACATCCCAAAAATGGGCAGGATGGGACCAGGCTGCCGGCACCTGGCATCGTTTTGGGCTACAAGGGTCTGAGTCCTTGTTTCATGGCAGGGTTTGCTGCTCCAAGGGGAATAGCCAAGACCACGCTGGGATACAGCTTTTCCATCCTGGTGCCAAAGACCATCTGCCCCGGCTACATTCTCCCCCGGAAGCTCCACTTCTGAGCAGGAACTCCACTCCTCATGGGCACCGAAGGCTCCTCAGGCACAAGGTGACAAAACCAGTTGAAGCCACAAAGTGGCCTTGGTTAGATGGTGTCTCAGTGTGGAGGCTTGGGAAGGGCTCACAGAGGGGCCATAGAGCCAACAGAGGATCCATGGGCAGGAGAGCACTCACAGAGCTGGGCAGCAGCTGGAACGGGACAGGAGAGCACTCACAGAGCTGGGCAGCAGCTGGAACGGGACAGGAGAGCAACCGGAGGGACAGGATTGCCACAGGAACAGGAGGGAACTTCCCATGGAGGTGGGCAGCAAAAACAGACCAAAACGTGGGGAGAAGACTCGGGCAGAGAAGAGGGAGGAACTGCCCTGACCAACTGGCTGGAGCTGGAAGACAGGCAGTAGGAGACAGGGAGTAAAGGAAAGCCAAGATGTGGAAAGGCAGGTAGGACAATTGAGCACAAACCAAGCCACCCACACCCGAGGGAGAAGTCAGGGCGGGACCATGTGGGAAAAGGGGGCTCAAGAGATCCAGTGTGGGAGCCCAGGGATCTGACAGGGAACCTGCTGGACCTGCTGGAGCAGCCACACTCGGGCTAATCTCTGAATGGAACAGAACTTGCCTCTGGCTTGTTACACCCGATTTTCTTATGAGTCCAATTTTTGTGCACTGACGTAAAAGAAATGGGTCCCTCTCTAGTCAATCTTCTGCTGGATCTTGAAATCCTCTAACTTGCAGGAAACTATCAAAAATCCCTGTATTTTCATGCCCAAGTTCTGCATCCTGTGTAAATGCAAACAAAGGCAAATGGGAAGAGGGAGAGCTGAGCTTCTCTGCCCTGCCGTGTGCATCCCTCCGACACTGACCAGGCCCTGCCCAAAGGAACGGATCAGCTCCTTTCTGATCCCTTTGTCCAGTCTCTTCCCCATTCATGGGCCGGCTCCAGCCCGGGAGCAGTTTTAGGATGTCCTGGTTCCTGCTCAGCTCCTCCTGCCCCTGTTTCCATACTGATGTTTCCTCAGGTGCCTTCCGAGCCCAGGAAATCCCATGAGCCTGGTGTTCTGAACTCCAGGCAGGCAGCAAGGGTGAGGTGAGGGTACACATCCCACTTTGGCTGGGAAGATAATTAAAAGGGCAGTCAGGGATGGGAAGGGGGATGGAGACCTTCCTCTGTGCCTCCTGCTCCGCTGGCTCTCACTAGGTCAGCACTTTCCGGGAATTGCTGTGTAGCCAGATGTTGATTGGGCATCTGACAGGAGATGAATAAAGCCAATAAAGCTCTTATTTCTGGCTATAAAAACAATAATGAAAAGCAGACAGGGATGGGGGAGAGGCTGCCCAAGGCTCTCCCAGGCCGCACTGAGCCGAGTGTAGCAGGAGCTGCCTTCCCTTATTTCCTCCTGCCTGTAAGCCATGAGCAATAGCCCCAAAATGAAGCAGTCGGATGATATTGTGTACAGTCAGAATTCCTTGATTCCTGTCAAAGGGACTCTCTTTTGTTTATTTTGCATGGGCTTTTCCCACTGGCAGTGCCAAGCTCCCCAGCCAACCCTACCATGAGATCAAGACTTGAGACCCAGGCTCTGCAATCCAGCGCAGCTCCAGTGCCTCCTTGAAGGCCAAGTCACCTCCTTCTCATAATGACTGTTCTACCTCCAGCTCTGCACAGGGCAGCTCCTGTTCCCGTGCCAAAGGCTGCCCTGCTTCCTGGGCCTCTCTCCTAGAGACACAGAAGTGCCTGTGCTTTCAGCTCCTGTGCAGCTAAAGACCCAAGTTCGGAATATCAATCCCTTCCTTCGTACTCTGCTGTACCAGCCTGGGGATATCTGGCCAGTTCTGAGCAGTTATGAGATTCTGGGATGCATTTCTGCATAGAGATTTGCTACACAGCTGCTGGCACAAGAGCTGTCCTTGTCCTGACCACCAGCAGTGACACCTCTTCTCTTGGGAAGTGCTGCAAAAGGGGCAGATCACAGAATCCCAGAACCACAAAATCATAGAATCCCAGAATCCCAGACTGGTTTGGGTTGAAAGGACCTTAAAGCTCATCTCATTCCAAGCCCTGCCATAGGCAGGGACACCTTCCACTAGACCAGATTGCTCCAAGCCCTGTCCAACCTGGCCTTGGACACTTCCAGGGATGGGGCAGCCACAGCTTCTCTGGGCAACCTGTGCCAGGGCCTCACCACCCTCACAGCCAAGAAATTCTTCCCCATATCCCACCTAAACCTCTGCCAGTGTGAAGCCAGATCCTACAACACCCACACCTCCCAAAGCCAGGTGACAGCTGCTCTGGGGTTTGGGATTTGGAGGGTGAAGGGGATATTTATAAACAATTCCCTGGGTTTGTAACCTCATAACCTGTGACCTAAATGAGCTTCTGGGCTGCACCCTTTAGAGGTCCTGAACGACCCACAGAAAGGGTGGCAAAGGTATCTTTTGTGGCAATCTTTCTGCCCCACTGGTGCCTGCACTGCCGTGCTGGGAATGCTGGCACCGACCTGTGCACACGTGGACTGGCTCTGGATGAGCCTGCAGATCCAGCTCACTCCACAGCACTCAGGGCAGCCCGGCTCCCTGCTGGGTTCACGTCCAGGTTGGCAACTGAAAGGAAACATCCCAAATGTGCATTAAGAGTTTTTGAGGTGGGCACCCCCACAAGGACAGTGTCCAGCCCGGCTGTCACACGATGGCAGGAGGCAAAGCTGCATGACTGTAGTGAGCTGCAGCCCAGATCAGCTCCCAGGCACCTCATAAAGACAGCAACAGGAGCTCTTCTGAAACAACACCGCCTTCAGCCCAGAAACTGCTGCCATCCACATGGGAGACCCTTCTGCTGGACCCTGGGTGGCCCAGGAGTTAATTCCTGATCCAAAAACCAGCGAGCTGCCTCCACCCTACAGGGCATGACCTGGTTACACTTGTGCAAATACCTGGCACCAGCAGTGACACACACACACACCTTTGCATTTAACACCTCTGGCTTCCCAAGCCTTAACCTCAGTTGCCAGCATAATGGGCTGGGAATATATATTTAAGGTGGAAAGTATTCCTGGAAACTGGCTGTTCTTCAAAGGCATATTTACTGGATGTTCCAATAGCCACAACTCAATATAACATACATTACACTGGGTAAAAATACCTGGGACAAAAGGAGAGAGAAACTCCCAGTACCGTTTTCTCCAATATTTTTATCAATGATCTAAATGACTCTGTATAAATCCTTGTTGTGGGGAAGTTTGCAGATGCCAACAAGATTGGTGGGAGGGAAACAAGAAGCAAGACTGGACTATCAATACCCTGGGATCTGACATGACTGAGACTTGGCCACATGCCAGTGAAACATGATTTAAAAAGTCAAATGCAAGGTAAGACATCTGAAACCAGAAAGGCAGGTTACACTCACAGGATGCTGCCTCAGAAAGGAATTGTTTGGAAAAGGAAGACATCACAGGGATCTGCTGTAGCCCTAAAGCTCCCACAAAGCAGGGACTCTGATCCCTGGGTATTTAGAAGGGACAATGGATGATCCCTTCTGGCACACAGCTCCAACAATCTGCTGGAAGGCCACGTTCAGGCCAAGTTCCTTCCTTTGTGGAGAAAGGGAAAACACAGAAGCAGCTCTGCAAAGCTGGGGAATGGAAGCTGTCCTGTGGCTCCTGAAGGAGCCCAAGGCTGTCCAGGACACGACTGAGACAGGATCTGGTCACTGCTACAGATACCGATATGGGGGATGGAAACTGCTGGAGAGGGCTTTGGGGGACAATGATTGCACATTTAACCTTGAAGTAAAACCTGACAGAAACAGCTGTGCAGGCTGTCCAGCACTGGAAGAGTCTGCCAGGGAACCAGGTGAAATGATGGGATTTGGTGTTTTCCAGAAGGTGCCCCTTAATTCCCCTTTCGGAAGAATTATACAAGTGGTGGGTTAGACTACATGTGGCTGTAGGAATCCCTGGATTACTGGGCTAGAGTCTAGTCCTTGCACAGACTGTTTGGAGCAGGCATCTCTTTCTACCTGAAGGAATGGAGGAAGTGCTGTGGAACAGCTCGGGCAGCCTGAAAGACTTTTCCTGGATGCCTCAAACTCTGCCCGATGCTCGGGGGATATTTCTGCCTAAGCCTTGCATACTGTAAGTTATAGGACTGTCTCTTCCCAAATTAAGCCAACACAGATTCCCTCCTGCCGAGCTGAAAATCTCAGTATCAGTTTCTCCAGTCCTCACCAAATCCTCACCAGTCTGGCTCTGGAGAAAATGCATAAAGAACCCCCGTCTGCTCCGAGTTCCGGCTGGGGAGCTGCACGGATATCAGCAAGGTTTCAGGGTGTAACAGAGCAGAAACCAGCTCAGCATGCTCATCTTCTCAAGCTAAGTCTGTCCTTCTGTTTGGATAGATTAGCTCTTCTCTGCATTTCCCCCTGCTCAGGGATGCCAGCCTGGCCCCGGCAGCCGCGAGCCGCGAACAGCAGGAGGCCCCGCTTCATCCAGCACCAACTCCCACATCTCCAACAGTGCCGCCTTTTGTTCTCCTGGTTGCTGTCTGATCTCTTCAGCCCTGTCTTACATTCCTCCTTCAGGGCCCCCTCTGAAAGTTACTCCACAAAACAGGATCCTGCTTTTCTATTTCAAACCCAGGCCTGGCATCTGAGCAAAAATAAACAGGCATCAATCACTGCCCCGACACACAGGGGTCCCTTTTCCACCTCTCCCTTGGGTTTTGGAAGATGAACTGTTCACAATTCATCTGCTGCGTGGATATGCAGGGGACGCATGGACTCAGGCAGTGGGATACAAGGAGTGAATTTCCTAGATAAAAAATGAATGTATTACAGAGAATAAAATGCTGGAGCTGATCTTACCTGTTCACCTTCCTGCCAGGCCAAGCTGGGCACTCATGCCACACCTACTGGGTGAACTGCACTCCTCACCGCCCTCACTCGACGCGCTCCCACACAGCACAGCAGCTCTTGGCTCCTAAATTCCAAGTCATCAGTGGCAACTTTTCCCCTTGCAGATTGGATCCTGGGTGGAGTACCAGGTGCAAGTGCTCCCAGCAGGTTCCAAGTCTGCCCAGACTGTGCCATCCCTTCCCTCGGGAGCTGCAGCGATGCTGATCGTGGAACAACCAACTTCCTGATTGCACAGTATTGCTTCCCTGGAACAACAGCATTTCAGAGTGAATGTGTTATCAAAACAATAAACCAGGCTGTGCATGCTCAGATTAACTTTCACCTGCCGTTTCCAGGACTGAGAGGCTGCTCTGACCAGCTCCCTGACCTCTCTGTGCCTGTCTCAGTGTTTGGTTCAGTCTGGAGCCCCTTGGGGTGATTCTCCTGACTTTCCCCTCTTACTGCAGTCACATCCAGCCTGCAGAACTGGGTTCCTTTCAGCCATGGGATGAGCTCCAGAGACCCACACAACACACCCAGCTGCTACTGAATGCTCCAAGCCATGGGGCCAGACCAGACCTAACCCAAAGAATTCCCCCCAGAACACACACAGTGGACCAGCACCAAATGTTTCACTCCCCAGATCTGTTCCTGCTTCCTCGTGCAGGTGTGAGCTCTTGGAAGCCTCTCTGCACCTGCCTGTCTGCCTGCAGGACCTCATGGTATTTCCCAGACAGCTTGCACAGCCCATTTAGCTAAATTTTCCCCCATTCCACTCCATTCTGGTTTAGCTAAACAAGATTCCCTCTAGCTGGAGGTGGAAGGTTGTAGGCTTGGAGCTCACAGCTTACCCACAGTTGCCCAGGGAAGCTGTGGTTCCCCCATCCCTGGAAGTGTCCAAGGCCAGGTTGGATGGGGCCTGGAACAATCTGGGATAGTGGAAGTTGCCCCTGCCGATGGCAGGGGGTGGAACAAGATAGTCTTTAAGGTCCCTCCAACCCAAAACATTCTGGGATTCCATGATTACCCTGTTGTCTGTGAGCTTTCAGAGATCCATTCCTTGGAAGTGTGGCTTGGACCAGCAAACCTTCTCTAACTCACTGACAGGCTCTGAATCAACAAAAGGCCAGGACTGAGGTTCAGGTAGGGAACTGTGTGTTCTGCTGGAGGCCCTGAAGGAAACAGAGGTGAATTTCCATACAGAAATTACTGGGATCGTTAAGGATTAATAATTATTTTGGATCTGATAAGCCACTGTGGCACTAATTTCCTGCAGGTTTTTCCTGGGCTGTTGTGTGGGACCAAACGCTGTGCCGGACCAGCCCCGGCGCATTCCCTGCTCCAGGACAGCCTGGCCGAGACCTGCTCCTGCCCCAGTCATTTTCCAATTAGCACAGGGCTGTGGTGTGATGAGTAACTGTGTAAGGAGAGAGGGAATCTGAATTTGCCAGCCCTTAAACAGGTTACTGGGATTTCTAATGAGTGGCAAACAATTGCAAACCCTCCCCAACCACAATAACAGGTCCCTGGCCAGTGTCAAGTCTAATTTCACTGAAGAGTGGTACCATTAAATTCCCCTGTGATGGCTGATTTTGAACTGGCAGTAGGAATGAGTTATACGCACTACACGAGGATTTCAGATTTCATATTTCATCTTTGCTTTTACCTTTGATTTATTGAACAGATTTATTTTCTGGGTTACATTTTAATATTTTTGCCCTTCTGTTAATGCTAACAACTGTCTGAAGGTTTGCACTTCAGTGTCGCAATGCTGAAGAAATTGGGAGTATCTGGGTCTGCCATGAGTGTAACTGGCCAGGTTTAAACACCTACACTGGCTCTGAAATACAGGTGTTCCCTCCCATGGCAGAAACTTCAATTCAAAAGCTTCACTCTTCTCCCAGAAACGAATTCTGCCTCAGGAGCTTATTTAAATCAGAGACCAAAATAGAGGAAAAATCACTCTCCTGTTATTTTCACTCTTTCCCTGCTCAGAGTCTCATGTGACAAATCAGCTGCTACTTATAGAACATCTTGCAAAGCCTGAGCGCTGTTTCCCAGGGTGGCTGGAAGAGCAGTGGAGGTACCACTGTCACTGCAGCAGCACAGTCAGCATATCGCTCTGAACGCTGCTCCCACTTATCAAACACTGTTGGGCAAATGCTTAGGGTGAGACTGCCTTAAGGACTCTAAAAAAATGTAAAAAATTCAGAAAAACCCTCTCTGTGTCCTCCTGCTGGTGATTCCTCCCCCTCTCCACCCCCTCCAGCACAAACCTCCCCATCTCCCCTCCAAAGACCCCCCCTTTGCACCTCCAGTTCTGCAACTGCCATGGAGCATCTGGGTCCAGTCAAGATCATGGTTTGAGTCTCCCTACATAATTTAGCAAGATTTTACTGCCAAAAAGTAATTTCCCTGCAAAGAAAGGCCAGTAAGTCTTGCCTGATCCCTTTAGCTCTGTATCATCTGCAAATTTAATGATCCAAACGCTGTGGTGCTGTGTAAATCTTTAACAAAAATACTACAGAGCCCCAGCAGAGGATCTGCTCCCTGGTCACCTCCTCAGTGACACTCACCCTTAGCTTCAAGCCATGGCTCTGCCTTCCCCCCAGTATTTTACCCTTTTCAATAATAGATTATTTTAACCTACATTGAGGGAGTTTGGACCATAATCCATCAGACAAAATTTTCTTAAAGCCTTCTGGGCAACCAGATAAGATTTATACCATCCAGCCTGATAGTTATTTCATTAGCATAAGTGATCAAATTAGTCTGACATGATTTACCTGCAATATATCCATGCTGACTCACTCCCATTACAGGAAATTTATTCTTCCTAAAAAAAAAGTCAGCTACAAACTAACTGTAAATGAAGATTTCAGAAGATCAACATTCATCTGGAATCTTTGTCTCCTGTTATTATTTCTGTTGTGAGGGAGCATGGGCATTTTTGGGTCATTTAGGGAATGGGCCAGACTAAAAGAGAGCCAGAGGGTACAGGAACAAGAGGAGGAACAAAAGAATTATCTCTCCAGAGGGAGCAGGTACAGTCAAGGACACTTAACTCCTTCCAGAGAGAGAGACACAGAGCAAGGAATTAAACCTAGCACGAGACACTCCAAATAGGATTTCATCTGATCTGATTTTCTCTGGACCCTGAGGAAGCACCTTGGGAAGAGAGAGAGGAGCAGGGACAGGAAAGTCTGCCTTGGAGCTTCCAACCACAGACACCACCCTCACCTCCTACGTCTAATGAAACTACTAAAAAAACTGCTGCATGGCCAAACGGTCATCCCCAAAGGAAGAATGTCATTCCAGTCATGTGGAGAGATGCCAGGAGAAAAGGAGGCTCAGGGGGGACCTTCTTTCTCTCTCCAACTCCCTGACAGGAGGGTGGAGTGGGGGAGGGGGGAGGAGTCAGGCTCTGCTCCCAGGGAACAAGGGACAGGATGAGAGGAAACGGCCTCAAGTTGTGCAAGGGAAGGTTTAGGTTGGATAATGGGGAAGATTTCTTCACTGAAAGGGTTTTCAAGCTTTGGAACAGGCTGCTCAGGGCAGAGGTGGAGTCCCCATTTCTAGAGGGATTTAAAAGCCATGTGGATGTGGCACTTGGGAACATGGTCAGTGGTGGCCTTGGCAGTGCCGAGGAATGGTTGGACTCGATGACTTCAGAGGGCTTTTCTAACCTAACCAATTCTGTGATTTTGGGAGATCTTTCTCCAATGAAGCAGGGTTTGGGGGGAGTTTGCTGGTTTGGGGATTTAGTCAGGAAAGATTTCCTCGCAAGAACTGGGCTGAGCCCAGAGAACTGAAGTCCCCTGGTATATTCAGTCAAAAAATGCTTTCTCTTCTTCTTCTTCTTAACCACTCTGCCCTGCCAGCCACCTCCTCCCCCAGGTACCTCTTCTCCCAGGCTGCAGGGAAGCTCAGGAGGCCTCCTCAGCTACTCAGGACACACAAAATCATTTCTCACAGTTTCTTTACCCACCATGGTGACTTGTAGGTAATAATGTCCTTCCAAACAGGGTTTGCCCACACCTGAATGCAGCTGCCAACCCTCCAGGAGCAGCCACAGACTGTAAGAAATGATGCTGGCACACTGCAAAGGCACTAAACTGGGAGCCTGGGGTGGAATTCCAGCTCTGCTACTGTCCTCTTGTGCCACCTTTAGGCATGTCACCTTCCCCCAGAGCTGGCTCTCCCTCCCACCTGCAGACTGGCTTGGATGTTTAAATCTGAGCTCTTCAGAGAATAGAGTAACTCTTGTACTCAGAGCAACTCAGGGTCCACTGTGCAAAGGTGTCTAAATCTGCTTCCAACTCTTTTAGTTAAACCAGAGAATTTGTTTTCATTTTGCTCTTGGCTAAACATTCAATTGAGATTTTTCATGCAGGATTTAAAGATGCGAGAGGAGGGAGACTTTTTATGCAGGCAGACAGTGAGAGGCCAAGGGGGGTTATTTTAAACTGCCAGAGGGCAGGGTTAGATGGGATAGCGGGAAGGAATTGTTGGGTGTGAGGGTGGGGAGGCCCTGGCACAGGTTGCCCAGAGAAGCTGTGGCTGCCTCATCCCTGGAAGTGTCCAAGGCCAGGTTGGACGGGGCTTGGAGCAGCCTGGGCTAGTGGAAGCTGTCCCTGCCCACAGCAGGGGATGGAACAAGATGAGATTTAGGGTCTCTCCAACCCAAACCATTCCACAATTCCACGCCTTGGGAACTCACCACATGACACCTGTAAGTTAAGTTTTGTCTGGGGAAGCACTCTGGTATTGAAGGATGCTTGGGAAGGCCACTCCACAGGCAGCTGTTGGGTAACCCGTGTTACCAACTGAATCATTAATTACATTTTTAATTTCAACTGTGTCCTTCAAGGCAATGAAGCTACAGGCAACACCATGCTGAGGGCAAAGGGAGTCAAGTAGTTATTAAATGGTCACAGCTAAGAGGTAGAACAAAGGTCCAGTCATTAAAACATGCACAGAAAACCAAGCCTTTTCCACTATGTAATCCTCTGTCAGGCCTCCCCACTGCTTGGCACAGTAAAATAATATAGCCAGAGATGATATTTTTCCCCTCCTACATATACTGTCATTTAATTTCTCAGTGAAAAAAAAAAACTTTTCAAGCTCTTAAGTGTTTAAAAGGAAATAAAGTTAACTGTGACAGGCACCGAGGTGTTTCAAGCCTGCAGTGTTGGATCCAGGGATAAAGTGTTTCCTTGAGGAAGAACAGGTTCCAGTGAGGATCCATCTCTGACCAGCCAGTGGCCTCAATCCTGCAAAATTCAGTGTGTAACTGAGGCTGCAGCACAACTTGAGCAGAATTATCAGAGGCTTTGATAACTTGGGACCTTGGTCAAATCCAAGGACCTCTAGGAAACGAGGAGATGCTGTCTCCAAGCACAGGACACACTTAGCTCTCCATGTAAACCCCTTAATTAGCACATAATCTGTACCCTACCAGGAAATCAGAGTCTCTTCTCTATCAGCACTATCGACGTCCTGACAGTGCTGCAGGAACCCTTCTCCTTTAATTACATGGAGCCAACCACGTGCTGTGTGATTAGTAAAAAAAAATGAATTATTGAAGTAACTTGCATTTAACAAAAACTGCCATTCTGCTTGCCACTCAGTGCTCAGCCACCATAAGAAGGTGTTCTTCTTATGCAGGAAAATAGATTTTTCCTGCTGCTAAGATGCTGCAGATTTGAGATTTTTTCCAGGCTTTTCAAACATGAAGTCCTGTGTCCTTACCTAGATTCCAGGGTCAGTAGTGACAAGGTAGCTTATCAGGCAGCCTGATCTCTAGAGCAGGTTCCCAGCTGGTTAAGAACTGCTGCGAATGGAGGAAAACAACCTAAAAAATAACAGGGAAAATGACAGCCTTTCTCCTGTTTGACAGAGATCTTGCTTTTTCCTCTTTTTTCCCTTGTACGCATTCATAATTTTGTAGACAGGTAATTACATGTCTGATGTAAAGACCACCCCTCCTAGTTCACGCTTCAGAGCTGGCAGAATTTAGTTGCATTTAATCACAGCAATCACAGATGCAGAAATGCAGCTGGGGTGGAGGGGGAAGAAGAGCTCACTCACCCACCTAATGGAGGAATTCAAGTGGGAGACCTGGAATCAGACACGGAGTTGCTGCTCTTGCCTTTGCCTTTATTTTCTAAGGATGGGGAAGAACTGAAGCAACGCAGAGCCAAACTCAGCTCTCCCATAAGACAGGGATGCAGGCCCTCCCAGCTCCCTGGGAGCAGGTGAGCACACCTGAGCAGGACTGCACCAATCTACTCTCTCAGAAGGGTTCATTAACTGGGGTGAATCGAGACAGTCCCAAACTGGAGCCAGTTTCCTACAGCCAGCTCAGCACCTCAGCCCTGCCATTCCCAGCTCTCCCACTCTGGCCGTAGCAGCAGCAGAGCCAGCCTGGCCTTCCTGCCCAGACCTGCCCCTCCTTTCCCACGGAGCCCCACAGCTACATTCCCTTGGATGAAAAGCTCCAACCAGGCAATGGCTGGTAGCCAGGTGGGCTAGTGAGCACTTGTCATTTGTGGACGGCAGTGGTGAGAAACATCTCTGAATTTAGGGCATGGTAGTCCAATTTTCCAGCTTCCTTTGAGTGGACTCCGCTTAGGGGAGGAGCTGGTGCAGAAGAACAACATGGAATTTTCATAAAGACACTGGCTTGGAGGCTCCACTCAGCTGTCATCAGCCAGTCTGGGGAGGTCAGACGGAGAGCTGCACTGCCAAAGGCTGCCAAGATCAGGTGTAAATGAACAAATCAAACAACCAAAGAGACAAAAGGAGGAGTGAAGTGAACAAACATTTGCTTTAACAGCAGCTTCCACTCACCTGGATCTTGTCAAAACACCTTTTTCTCATCACCAGCACTGCTCAGCATCAGCACCGTGCCATCCATGTAGGGCAAACAAGCCTTCTTCAAGATCTGAAGATAAAAGGGAAGAGTGAAAACAGCTTCGCTGGTGTTCTAGTGACAGGATGGCCAGTAGAGAAAACTGATATTCCCTGTACAGAACCAAAGACTGGATAGGAAATGAGCCCTGAAATTACCATCAGATTTTTCCCTGTCTAACAGACGTTTGTTCTTGAGGTCTTCAGTCATTATTATTTCAGAGTTGTGCCTGGAAGGACCCTTTTCTGACACATACACACAGAACAAGCCAGAAATGCACCCAAAACTGCTCCTAAGAGGCTCCAGCCCTGGACACTCTCTCCTCTCCAGCCCAGGAAATCCGCTCACACCATTACTATTTATACCACTTTCTCAGCACATACGTTGAATATCCCTTGCTGTATTTTAAGGCCATTCTTGTCCTCCTGCTACAGACCCATCCCTCCCACTTTGCCAGAGTTTGACCAGGTGTCCTCTAAGTGGTCAACTGCCCAAACACCCCCAGGTCCTTCCATATGCTCCCCAGGCAATGTTCCCAAGATCTATGATAACTCTGGACTGCTGCTTCCCTCTCAGCGTTTGCACCTCCTGCCTCCTCACTGAGGCTCTGCCCAGGCTGCACAGGCAGGGGCTGTTTTACAGATCTTCCAGGTGCAATTTCTGTTTTATGAACAAAAGAAAAGGGTAAAAAATGAAAAGATCTGGTCAATCCGAGATGTGGAAAAAAAGCCCCAGGAGCCCTATCTCTGCTCAAACACACTCCAAGAGCGACAGTCGAAAATAAGCTTCGGATAAGAAGATAAAATCGGGAGCATCACAACTAAATTGGGCTGTCTGGTCACTTTAGCTCTATCACAACTGCCCTGCTGGTGCTATTGAAGTGTCTCGAGCTGCCCTTTAGCAGCATGTCCCCTTCTGAAGCTGCCAGGGCCTTTGTTCCTCCCCAGAATAGTGTCCTGCTCACACACACAGGGGCAGGGCAAGGTTGGACACCGTGGGCTGCATTGTACTGTCAGGCTAAATAGAAGCTGATGGGATAATAATTAATTGCAGTCTCCCTGTAATAAAAGACAAGACAAAGCCAGAGATATAAATAAAATCATCAAAGGGACTCACAGAATAGGAGCTGTGTCTGCATTTTGTGGGCAATTTACAAGCCAAAGGAAGGTTGGGAACCCAAGGACTGGAAAGCAGTAAAAATCTATGGAGCTCTCACAAAACCGTGACAGCGTCTCGCTGATCTGTCTTGTTACCAGGCAGAGGTATAAATCCCCTCAACACCTCTGTTGTTTAAGGAGCTGGAACGGGAAGGGAAAAACAAGGCTTGAAGTGGGAGTGACCCCCGGCTCACTCAGCCGGAGCAGCGGGAGGTGCCCTCGGAAAGAATGGAGGGGACAGAAGGCACCCAGCTCCCTCCAGGGCAGCCGGCTGCGCCGTCAGCCGGGAAATGTGGGCTGGGAGCTCTGCGCGGCCCGGAGCGCTTTGATGGAGACGTTTTTAACTCTCTTTGTACCAGGAGGGCTCCCTTCCTTATGGCCTGCACAAAAGCAAGCCCTGCCCTGACCTGTAAGCTGCCAACCCCAGCTGCCTGTCCCTGCTCCCCGGCTGTTGTCACCTTCAGCTCAGGGGGAAGAGGGGGACAGAGCCGGGGCTGAAAGGGCCCCCAGCGCCGCCCCAAACCTCGAGCAGCTGCAACCTGGGAGACACGGGAGAGACGAGAGAGAGGGGAACACACTCCCCCTGCTCTCCCCACAAGGCTGGGAGAGAGGAAAATGGATAGGAAGGAGGATGAATATGAAGGGAGGGGAGGGAATGATCTGTCCTGGAATGGACTCCTGTTTAACATCTCATTCTCACCCAAGTCAGATAAACAGGTGCCTAAATACAGCCATTGACATGACACATCCCCCTGCTCAGCACCCCGTCCTGCAGCTTATCCTACTCGACCTCAAGAGCAGAAGGACTGAAAGAAAATGATCAGGTGTCCTCATAAAAGAGGAAGAGACACAGCCCTCCCAGACATCTGGGCCAAATGGCTGCTGGTCCAGGCCTCTTCTCCTGGGAGATGGGCTATTATACATCCAGCTCATCTCCATATAGCCATGAATCCCACCAAAGGCATACAGAGGCTTCCCTCATTCATCCCTAAAGTGGATGGAGAGGACAGAAAGAGAGGTAAAGCAATGAGGCACATCCTCTGCCTCTATAGTAAAAGCTGTTCTTGCTAAGCAGATGCATATCAGGGACAAGCTGGGAACACAGATCCCAAATCCCAGACCCATATCTGAGCTTTGTTTTGTGGTTTTTATTTCCTCTCCCTCTCTTCTTAAAACTCCCCTCTCAGAAACTTCTTCTCTGGCCAAACAAAGTGTAGGTAAAGAAATAGCAACTAATTGAAATGAATTGACATTGTACAATATCCCCCCGAAGGCAAACACAATCCTCTTCCCAAAGAACAAATAAGCCCTCAGCTAAACAATAACTTCCTTAACATAGCCATCAAAGTCTTTCTTCCACCCCACACCTAAACAACAAACAAAGCAACCAGAGAGAAAAGTCACCTCCCTTTCCCTGCTCCTGCCTTGCCTGGACTTTACATCCCCCAGCAGTGATGCCAGTGGGGAAGGGGGTTGTCCCCACCTGCAGCATGTGCGGCTCTGCCTCGCTGAGGACCTGCCGGTGGTCACCAGAGAGACGGTTCATCCCAGATCACCCCCTGTCTCTGTGCAGCCCAGGCTGGTCAGGAAGAGGAGGTGCTAGGGCCTAGCCAGCCCTGCAGGCAGCACAGCTCAGCTCTTGGCAGCCCAGGAGCTTGGGTTACAACTCTGCCTTTGCTTCCATGCAGGATACAGAACCAGAGCTGGGTTGCTTGGCTTTAGGGACCAGGTCTTGGACGGAAAAGGAGTAGCCTGGGCTGTCTGAGCTGGGGGTCAGACACACCTTACCAGTCTGAAGGTGACCAGCTCTCTCTGCAGGCCCTTCCCAGCAGTGGGGGTGATGGGGTCTCCATGCAAAGAAGTTGGACTGGATGAGTTTGAAGGTCTTTTCCAACCTGAACGAGTCTGTGACTGCATGATGGTCTCCAAGGACCCAGAGACACAATGCCCAGAGCAAGCTCAGCAGTGCAGCATTCCCCACCTGGCTCAAGAGAACTCAAAATGGGTGAGGCCAGGGAAGTCTCCTGTCAGCTGGCAGTAACATGCTTGTCCTGCTCAGGGAAAGCACATCCCTGTCTGGTGCAGAGCCAGAGCACAACTGATGTGCTGTGTGGGGGAGAGAGAGGCAAACTGAGAGTTAATCCATGTCCTTGGCTTCAAGTTGAGAGCTGCTGCAGGAGTGGGAGAGATCTGGAAAGCACCCAAATGTTTGTGGGGCCTGCCACCAGATTCTCCCTCTAGCTTGCAAGCCATCCTGTGGGTAGGGAGGAGGGATGTAGGCTCCAAGTGCTGCCAAGGGAAGAGCAGCTCTGCCACAGCCCACTCCCTGAGCCCATCCTTGTGCCATCTGCCAGCCAGGGTACCCCTCTCACCGCTCCCTAATCCGGCTCAGCCAGGAGGAGCTGTCCTTTCCCATACTCCACACGTGTGTAAACACTTCCCTTCTGCCTCGTGGTCCCTGAGGATGGATGGATTGGGGTAGATGAGGAATTAGCAGGTGTACTGCTGGTGTCCCACATTTCACATCCTCAGTCCCCACAGGTTTTAGAAGACCACAGCCCAGCTTGCTTCTCATGAGCACTCCCAACCCAGACCTCTGTCAAACATTCCTTAGCTGAGGCCATTTTAGAAGTATTCACTTTGTACTCCTTAGGGCAGCCGGGGATCATGGACCCACAGAGCCTCCAGAGACTGCAGCTTGATGAGAAAGGCTGTGACCATCCTTATTCCCTCACCTCAGGAGCCCTTCAAAGCTGGATTCAGTCACCATGAACCTCAGCAGTGGGGAAGAGCTTCAGGCCCAGGTCTTTGGTGGGTGATAACCACCAAAATGCTGTGTGCAGCCCGCTCTCTGTGCTAGGAGGACACAGGCTTGGTCAGATCAGCCCCACAGCTCCGATACCAGCCACCTCTTACAGCACTGAACCAGGAAGAGCCTCCTTGCTCAACTGGTACAAGGTCCAGAATCTCCATCTGTCCAGGACACAGTCTTGCTTGTGATCTCTGACCGAAAAATCCACACTGTTCCTGAGCTTCATGCACACACCCAGGGGCTCACTCCTCAAACCTCCCCAGCTCCATCCTTTCAAGGCGGCTGCAGTGGAGTGGCTGGGCAGAGGTTCCTGCTGAGCTGGGACTGCCCCAGAGCAGCACCATGAGTGCAGGGCAGGCCCTTGGAGCCTCGACAAGGGCTGAGTGTCAGCAGGGCCCTCACACAGCCATGCATGATTCTGCTCTGCACAGAACACACACACGAGCAGAGCCACTTACCCGAGCTGCAGGAAGAGCCCTGACAGCAGAGAGGCCGTAACCTTTTGCTGAAGTACAGTAACTTAAAAAAATAACATTCTAAAGATGGAACAGACGCTCATCCATCACACCTTCAGCTGTGAGATATCCCCTTCCTACCAGCAGCCTTTTTTATAAGCTGCATCCAGGCAACGGAACTACGCTCACTGATGGAGTTGTTACTGCACGCACTGCTCCAACCAGCCCGAGATAATTCCTGCTCATGCCTGGGAACGGCTCCTGCTCAATCGCCCGGAAGGTGATTAAACACTGCAGCACTTAGATCCACACTGGCAGCCAGGCAGGCACAGGTCAGAGGGGACAGAGAGGATCTCGCCATGTGAATATCAAGTTTAAAGAGAAGCATCTCCCTCTGATCCCACTTCCAGACTCTTGTGCAGTGTGAGCAGTAGGAACAGGTCAGAGGAGAGGCTGCCTGTGCTGTGCTGTCACCTACAGCAGCACCCAGAGAGGAAGTGATTTGGACCGAAGCTTAGAAACCCCTCCAACCTCTGCATGGAGGGAGGGGAAGGGGGCAGACACCTCCTTTGCCCACCCTGAACATGGATCCTGGACTATTGCTCCTCTGATCTCGGCTGCTGGCTCGCAGCTGCAGGTGGCTGATCAGCCAGGACCTTGAACCTCCTGCCTTGATTGTTCCTGAGCCATCCCGCCTGCCCTGCAGTTTAGGAAATGTGGCACAGATTCTGCAGCGGTGTGAGCACACTCACACTGAACCAAGAGCAGATCAAGCCCTTTTATCAGGAAGTGATAACACCTGGACTTTGAGTACGTATTCAGACAAGTTTAGTGATTAGTAATTAATATTCTGTGTGGAATGCAAGCAAGAGGCTCTTTTGACCTCCTATCCTCATGCTCCTGGATCCTGGACTACGTGGCACGAGGAACCATGACTGCAGCCCTGGTCCGTGGGTGCTCATGTCCCATGAGGAACGGTGCTGTCTCCCCTTCCTGCTCTGCACCCCAAGGTCCACTGTCCTGTCTCAGCCTGCCAGGTTTGTTGGAAGGAGGCAATGGGGATGAGAACTCATGGATTTTGAATAAAAACAGAGGTCAGATCTGGCCATGGATTCTATAGATATGGCATATGAACATGGGGGCCCAGCTCACCCCATGGGCTGGGCAGTTCTTGAGCCTTAGGAGAAGCTGAACACCACAATACAAGAGCTGGAGGCATTCAGGCTGCTTGGGACAGCACACTCAGGGACAGGCTGGGTCTGGGAAGATGCTACCAGCTCCTGGTGCTCAAAGGCAGCACTCCTTGCTCCTCAGGGACACAGCTGTCTGCACCTGCAGACCCAACAAGGGAAGGAGGAGCAGGAGATGGAGCATACAGGACGATCTAATCAAGGTGTGCTGCTAATGCCATGATGACAGAAATGCTGTACACTTCAGTTTATTTCTGTTTTGGTGCTCTAAGAGGAAAAAAAAGACACCAGCAGCTCTCACTGCTGTAGAATTCTTGGAAGAAAACACTCCATCCAGCTGAGCTCCTGCAAACAAGTGAGGACTGTATCAGGACTAAGCAGGTGTGTTAAAACTCCCTCTAACTGAGTTTTACAGCCCCTGAGGTGCTGCAGGCCTTCCATTAATGCTCCACTTGACTTTCCAGGCTCTCTCCTTCCCTCACAGCCTCCTGAGGCCGAGTTGAATCCTATAGCAGTGTGCAGAGAGCACAGAACCATTTTCCTGAGCTCCCCCTTTCAGACAGATCAGATCATCTGCCACAGCCATGAAGCAGCTCAGAGACAGAACAACATCCTGAGGGGCTATGCAATGCCAGGATGGCAGAGCTGTAAATCCTGAGGGGACCTGTCAGCTTAAACTTTATCTGCTGGAGACCTGCAGGCCCTGAGCTCATGCTTGCAGAGCACGGCACTCACAGAACAGCTCCCACACTGTTACAGTAGTTTCTCTGTTCTTTATAAGACTTCTCTTCCTTCACAAAGGTGTTGTTGTAGAGGCATTTTCTTTCTCATGAAGTGTTTGCCACAGCGTGTCTGGTGGTGCAGAGCTGCTGGATGGACATGACATGACATGACATGACATGACATGACTTCCTGACCACAGCCCTGTAAACTGGTCAAGAACAGCCTCGTACAATCACAGAGTCACAGAACGTGCTGAGTTGGAAGGGACCCATCAGGATCATCAACTTCTGGCCCTGTGCAGGACCCCCAACAATCCTACCATGTGCCTGAGAACGTTGTCCAAACACTTCCTGAACTCAGACAGGCTTGGTGCTGTGACCACTCAAGCGAGCTCCCATCCTCACAACTTTCTGGGCTGGACAAACCTAATCATTTCAAGACCTGGATGCTCCATCAACCATGTAGCCACAAGGATCAGAGCAGCACAGAAGGCACTGGCTGCCACCAAGGGCTGTGGGAGCAGAGGTACTCGGGTCACTTTGTGAAGATTGAAGCTGCACTGACTGTAGGGACCCTTTTCCAGGGTTTAGGACAAACCCCTTCCCAGGGGTGACAGCCAGGGGCTGGCTGATGGCTGCCCCAACACTGGGGACACAGCTCCGGCTCAGCAGGGCCCTTTGTTCTCTGACTTCATCTTCATCCTCATCCTTTGCTTGTTCTGAAAGGAAGTCTGTCCGAGACAAACACGTGGCACACAATGGCAGCCCGTTCGAGGGAGCAGATTGAGCTCTCTGTGCAAACCAACACTGAAACCGTTCCTCAATGGCTCCTCTCGTGGGACACTTCAAAGGCTCCGGCAGCCACAACGCCGCTGCTGCCCTGGGGGAGCACTGCATGAATCCCCCCCTGAATGAGAAGTCAAAATGAAAGCAGCTCCATTTGGCACGTGCATCCCTGTACAGATCCCTGAATGCTCAGCTCCTCATTGAACCTATGGCGGGGCTGTTAATTTGTTATTCACTTCCCAGCCTGGAAGGAAAAGCATGTTATACCCGAGGGCCAGGACTGATGAACAGAGCCATAAATCAAGCAGTTTACAAGACCAGCAATTAGGAAACAAGCCGACAGAAGGGAGAACTCTGTCAGTAATAAAGCAGACACACCACAGGATCTGCTGAGTGCTCAGAGCAACGGGGAACACGCAGTCCTTTCCACACTCCATCTCTAATTCTTCCAGTCATTCACTGCCTTTTCCCTCTCATCTACTTCCCTTTATTTCCTCCTGCCACCCCCTCCAGGTTTTCCTTGTTCTCTTCCCCCTCTCTTCCAAAAAGCCTATTCTTCCAGCAAATGCAAGAACACACCTGCTGAGCAAATGGATTTGCCAGCTGCTGCCCCAGAGCTGAGGCACGTGCTGGGTGCCAGCAGCTACAGGATGATGGATACACACAGTCCCACGGGTGCAGGGTGGGATGGGGGAGCAGGGTGCTGCTCTCCAGCCAAAGGACTGCACAGGGCAGGAGCCCCTGGCAGGGGACAGCCCTGAAGTTCCCGGGATGGTGGTGCTGTGGGAGCAAGTGGCAGTGGCAGAGCTGCTCAAGGAAGGAAGGGGTGACTCCAAACCACCTCACCTGTCTCCTGCCCTACTCATCTCCTGGATCTCTTTTCCAGCACCAGTCACACCCAGTTCCCTTGACTTGGACAGCAACTTCCCAGACCCTTCCAACATCCCCTGCTCGATTCCTATTCCTTCTCCTTAGACATCACTGCAAATTTGCTTTGCTCACTCCAAAGGATCTCCTGGAGTGGGGTCACTGGGGGGGTCTAGTGGGTTTAGACCCACTGTTTGTCCTGGTTCCACAGGCAGCACCTCCTCCCTGGATGCTGCATTCTTGTGGAGCAGAGCAGCTGTTCCCCACACGCAGCACAGGCACACGAGTGAAATCCTAGTGCAGGACATGGCTGTTTAACCACCTCTCACATTCCCCTCCTGCTCCACGCACTACCACATCTCCAGGGCATCACATATTTGGGAAACCACAGCCAGAGGGGATATATTTCATCTGCATTAGCCTTTGCCACCCACTGTGTGCACCAGGCTCCCTGCCACAAGAGGAATATGGCTATTTATGGGCCTTATTTTGTCAAGGAAGAAGGGAGACCAGACACTCCTCCAATCATCCCAAGACTGAACGGATCAAGTGATGCCAAGAATTAAGTACGTGATATCCCATTGCAGCCTGGAGGAACTGTACGAAAAGAGTTTGCACCGCCTTGGAATGAGCATCATCCCTCCAGTGTCCTCCCAGCTGCCTGTGGGTTGATGTTGAATGGAAAGGCTAAAGATTTGTCTGGAAGAGTTGCTACTCCACTCCACGAGAGGGGGAAACATCTCCTGTAACCTTGAGCACAGAGAGATTAATAATCCGCCTCCTGCAGCGCCGGGGCTGGGAGGCTTTGAGGAGCTCTTTGGCAAGTGCCGCAGGAAGAGGCTGCAATGGGAAGTCAAGTAATTAGGTCATTGCAGAGCAGAAGGAAAGAAAGCAGAAATCTTTTCTGATTCCAGAGAAGGAGCAAACAGCTGCATTCCTGAAGACAGGCTGCATCAAGCTCCACGAGGAGCTGGGTTTCAAGGTCTTGAGAAAAGCAAATCCCAGACACAAGGCCATGGCAACACAGCACATTCAGCAGCTGGGGACTCTGTGGGAGAAGAGGGGAAATCCTCTTCAAAGGAAAGTTCTTCCCACTCAGATCCTGGCAAGGCACTGTGAGCATTTACATTTTGCTTAGCCAAGGTCTCTCTCAGGCCAGCCAGCCGTGGATTTCACTCCCAGAATGGCTGGAGAGTTGCGGAACTACCACACCTCACCCCAAACGTGCTTGCTCATTTGATGACAGGTAAGATCCCAACAGACTTTGCCATCAGGGATCCTAATCCATTATCTTGCAGTCTCCTGGATTCCCAGAGCCATGCAAGGCCCCACCAGGGAGCACCCGTGGAGCTGTGCTGCTGTTCACCACCTCTAAGCACTGAGCCCACAAAGCACCAGCTGCACCATTCGAAGTCCCTGAGCTGTCCATGGTGTACAGTAAGGAAGAACATGAGGGAACAGCAGCTGCTGGCACTTGGGCCATGGGTTTGTTGTCCCAGAAATGTCACAGAGGCTTTCCCATGGCATCAGGTAGGCTCTTGAGTGGCACTTGAAGGAAATTCCAGCCACTTGGCTTTGCCCCGCTCTGGGAAGGTCACAGCTCCACAATCAGCCATATGTTCAGTCTTGGCTTCCCCTCACAATGCCAAGACATGCCTGTGAGGAATAAAGCCAGGGGGAATGGTAATGGATTGCCACTGGAATGGAGCCTCTCCTTGGCTTCCACCCTAATTAACCCTCACGAGGCGGCACAGGAAGGCCCTGCCCTGCCAACAAAGACAGTGGGGCTGGTAATTAATTAGGGGCCTGTTGGGATCCCAGCACCTCTTGCCCACAGCCCAGCTCCAGGGGCTGACACAAAGAGGATTTAATGGAAACACCATTGCCCCATCACGGCCTTGAGCTAAACAGAACCAGTTTTTGAAGGAACCTCATTTACAGTCCTGCCCTGTGACTGGTGCTTGGCAGCTCACCCTGCAGGTACAGGAGGAGACTGGAAAGGAACCTGAATGCAGGAATAACAGAGAGAGCCCCTGAACTGATCTGTGAGCGATTTATGTTGGAACAGAGACAGCAAACCAAAACTCAGGTGTTTCTTTTCACTGCTCCCCACATGAGAGGTAGCCACCCAGCCTTAACGCCTCCCTGTGAGGGAAAACATGCTCCTTACAGTGGCCAGAGGTGCCAGAAATACGTAAATAGCTGCCCCAGACGATATTTCTATTCCCTTATTCTAAAAATTAGAACAGGGCACTTGCAGGTTTTCACCTCCTGGTCTTCCTCCAGCTGTGGTCACTGTTCCTACACCAACATTAAGCCTGGTCCTCTCACCCAACAAATGCTACATTTTCTTCCCTGCTCTCACCCTCCAGGCCAAATCTTCCCGCTCGGGCTTCCAGGCCTGGGCGAGCAGGACCATCTGATCCACAAGCTTAACTTCAGAGAATCACGGAATATTCTGAGCCAGAAGGACCCACAGGGATCATCAAGTCCAACTCCTGGCCCTGCACAGACACCCAACCGTCCCACCTTGTGCCTGAGAGTGTTGTCCAAACCTTCCTTGAGCTCTGGCAGCCTTGGGGCCATGCCCACTGCCCTGGGGAGTCTGTTCAGTGTCGGACCACCCTCTGGGGGAAGAACCTTTTCCTGAGATCCAGCCTAAACCTGCCCTGACACAGCTCCAGCCATTCCCTCAGGTATGCAACTGAACTGGGACAGGTAGCCTGGGATGCTGCTGCTCCCTCTGTGCAGCCCCACTTCACTGCAACCCCTGGATGTAACCCCCTCCCAGATGTTGCTGGACATCCTCTGCCCAAACCTGCAGTTGCCTTCCCTTCCTAACAAGCTCTCTGGCTCATTAACCTCTTGTTTTGCTTCTCATCATGTCCTTTATTGAAGCCGGAGCCTTTCCAGCTCCCTCTCCTGGCTCGATTCCCCTCTCCCTTGTAGCCCTGCCCAAGCAGGAGGTCTGCCATGCCCCTCTTATCCATCTATTGGCAAGTCACAGCATCTTCCCAACCCCAGTGACTTCCCAATGGCCTCTCTCCCAGGTGACATCCACGCTGGGAGCCACTGTAACCTAACAGTGTCCTGTGATATTCCTTGGCTAAATCAACTCCTCTTGAAAAGATCAGGATTTTCTTCTCCAACAGACACCACTGTCACTCCTCCTGGTAGGCCCTCATTTTTCCACATAAAGCTGTCAGTTCCATGAAAATGTCAGCTCAAGGCTCAGCAACCACCGAGAAACAGATCAAGTGGAATGAATCATTTGGAAAGCAGAAAACAGAACAGAAAAATCTATGATTCATCCACACCTTGGATAGTGTGGGCACCCGTGGTCCCTTCATCTCAAAAGGGGGTATCAGAACTGAAACAGATTCTGAAAAGAGCACAACAGATGGTCGTAGACACACAGCATAATTAAAAGCACAATTACTGAGGCACAATGAAGTAGCTCAGACTCGTTAGTGTGCAAGGGAAAAGGCTCGTGGGGAAAAAGCAGGGGTGTGAAGTCATTACTGCTGTGAAGGGGCCTTGGCTCCTCACCTCCTCCTCCAAAGCCAGAGCTCAGGGCCATGGATGAAGCTCTGAGGAGGCACCCCAGGGGATGCAGCCCAGGGAGTCCATGCCCTCCCTCTGCTCTTGAAGCCCACAGAGTCTTTGCTTCAAGTGTCTCAGGAACAGAGGGCCAACCAAATTCACCTCTACAGTTCCCATTGTCCCCTTACTCACAGTCAAATATCCCCTCTTTTCTCTATCATATCAGGAAAAAAAGCCCATCCCGATGTTCTCAGGAGTAAGTTAATTATACCAGTGCTGAAGGCCTGTCCTTGCCTCTCCCCATCTGTCACCTTCCATTCACTGTGAAGGATCAGCCCCCACCTTCCATCAGCTCATAGCACCAGTCCACCCACCAGATTTCCAAGGAAGCACTGCCGTGCTTTTCTTTATTCATGCTTCTAGCAGGGAAAAACACCCACAAAGCTCCTCACTTGTCTTCTTCACAACCTCCTTTTGCTGTGACTCTGCAGCAAGTTTGACAGATCACAGTCAGGATCACGTCTCTGCTCCTCTGCTCTCCTCCACCAGTCTCACACTTCGGTAGGAGCTCTCCAGGGCAAGGCTCCTCCTTTTTCCTGCTACAGTTCCAAACCCCAGAGCTTGGTTTTACAGCTCTCATGCTCAGGGTCGACCACAGGAGCTCCCTCAGCTGCATCCCTGGTTTGGCACCTTCCTCTTCTGTTCTGTTTCCTCCTCTGCAGGACCGTGGCAGGGACATTCAGGCCCCTCACTGTACCGGTCCCACTGTCTTCCCAGACTGCTTGAGCTGGGCCAGGGCATCCAGGGGTGGTGTAGGCTGGCCCAAGTCCATTGTAACAGTCTGCTTGGAAGGAGAGGTCTTAGAGCCGGATTTGTGTGTGGAATTAGTTGGAATCCCATCAAAAGCCCGTGACACTTCATCTCTTCAGCAAAACATATGAGCTGCTGCACATGTACTGGGATGTTCTGGTTCTAATGTGCACTTCTAACCCACCCTGGGTACACCCTGGGATGGGAAACAGCATCAGCCTTTCTGCACTTGGAAAAGCCCATGAAGGGGCTGGAGGAGCTCTGGGAGCACAGGGGAAGCCTGGTGGGTGTTCAGTCAGTGATAAACCTGCTTTGCAAGAAGAGCCTCTGCCAGCACAGAAAAGGGCAAAGATTTTGGAAAAGACTTCACTCTCAGCTTCTGAGCACTCAGCTCCAGGAAAACCCAGTTATCTGGGACAGGGGCTCAGAGAGGCAGAACAATCCCTGCCCTTGAACAGACACAAAAGCTGACTGGATGACGTCCAGACCGACTGGACCTTACTTTGAAGCTGGCTCTGGAGACTCCCTGAGGCTCCTTTCACCCCCCATTATCCTCTGACTGTAGGACTGCACATCCCTGACACAGCAGGGGAGTCTCAGTTGCACAGGGAACAGCAGGGCTGTTCTGGCCAGGCCTGGAGCACTCCATGGAGCTCAGTTCCCTCCTCAGCTCCCTGGCATGGGGTACCCACACCACAGATCTGTCTGGCTCAGACCCTGAGCTGGTTGTCTTTAGATACAGGAGAACAGCTCCTGTCTTGACAGTGTTCCCACAGTCCTGCAGATTAGCCAGAGGGTGCCCCTGGAAAAGCAATCTGCAGGAAAATGAAGTGCTGGAGTGAAAGGCTGATTGGCTTGCATTTGGATTTTAGTAAAAATGCAGTTACATCAATGTTTGGCTCTAAAAAAACCCTTCCAAGTATGAAAGCAGCTCCTTTGAGCCTTGCTAAAGTGGAGTACTTGGCAGTGGGGTGGTGTCTGCAGGAGAAACACCAGTTCCCACTGACAGACACAGAGAGGATGGGAACTATCCCTCCCTTACACCCTGAGACACCTCAGGATTGGCATCCTGTAAGAAGGGATTTTACACCCTCATGTGGAGATCATCATGGCAAACAAGGGGTTTAGAAAGCCACTTTATAAACAAAAACATCAGAATAAATAAATGTGCAGCAGCTCAGATGTTCTGCGGAAGAGATGAAGTGTCACAGGCTTCTGATGGGATTCCAACTAATTCCACACACAAATCTGACTCTAAGACCTTTCTTTCCAAGCAGACAGTTACTGAGACCTTCCACCCAATGGATAAATGCACCAACTGACTGCTCTCCTTTTGGCCAAGACCTTCTCTGGCCTGTTCTCCCCTGCTGCAAAGCCTGGCTCTCCCTAACAGTGGACAGAGAGGACCAAGCTGGGGGATATGGAGTGAAGAAAGTTGGGGTTTGCTGCTTGCCAGTGTTTTTTGCAGGGACCTGGTCTGAACTGAGATCACTGGATTTTCTTGGATGTTTCTAGCCCGGCACCCCCAGACTGTGCAGCATCCCAGAGGAGGATAGTTCTGCCAGCAGGGATCTCAGCCCTAAAGTCCTTGTTCAGGCTTCTGCATTCCAGGGCTGGCAGGAAAACAGGGAGGAGCACAGACAGCATCACAAGGGGAAACATCAGAGTTCCCTGGAATAATCCCTTCCATGCAGAGGGGTTCAAGCAGCTGTGGGCTCTTCCAGGTTACACCTTCCAAATCCCCGGGATCAGTGAAAGGGGCTGAGTTGTTTCCACAGCCTGACTCTGGAAACTACACCGAGTAAGACTTTACAGAGAGTTGTTTAGCACTGGACCTGCCCTTGTTCCCCACACATGCAATAGCGGGGTGTGCTGGCAGCCCAGAGAATCCCCCAGGGCACGTTCAGCCATGGCTGGTGTCCTTTAAAACACTCAGTGCATCCTCCAAAATGCTGCCTGCATTCCTGTGTTGCTGAGAGCTGCCTGCTGGAAGTGCTAATGTGCTGTTAGACTCTGTGTGATGATTATAGATGATAAACATAATTATTTTGGTTCCTGATTGCCTCTGCTGCCTGCTGCTGATGTGTAAAGCAATCTCAGTGTTACCAGTTTTATGGGCAGAGTGTGAAGACGCAGATTTACTCCCGAAGGAAGAGTCAAACCTTCAGGGAAACGACCCTCCTGAGGCAGAGCTGTGCTGTGACACACTCCAGCCTCTTGGAACGTGGAGTCTTTAGGACGAACCTGAACACTCTGCCCAGCCAAGGTCAAAGAGCCATGGAGGTGGGTTTCCTTCTCCAGCCGTACAACCCGCAGCCAGGAGAGCATCAGTGATGGGGAGGTTGGACTGACCTCTGGCCCAGGCAGAGCTGCCAGGCAGACCTCACAGAGCGCGGCATTTTTCAAGTCTCCTAAAGCACAATGGCCCATTGGATCTGTGGGCACTGTCTGTGGAGCTGGCAGCAAGGAAACCCTTTCCCACCCCAGCCAGGAGTTAATTGCCTTCAGATAAGGAGCAGCAGATGCCTCAGAGCACAGACCTCTGACTTTTGTTTAAAACGCTGACTAATCCATCATCCAAAAGAGTGCAGTTGCTTCCCAGCCACGGGAACAAAGAGACAACACTGCTAAGCCCAATGGGGACAATGTCATTGTCCCTCATACAAGAGGATGAGGGACAGCAAGCACGTGCTGTGGCACCTGTAGGGACCTGCATGGGATAAATAACCAATGGAAGGCCCATTCCTTGTGTTCTGTCATCTTTACTGTCATATTGTCCCGTTTGTAGCCTTGGGCTGTGAACTTCCTTTCATACAATCCCTGACATATCCTGAGATGGCAAAGTCTGGACAGTCTGCACAGCACTGGGAACTTTCCTGACAGTGCAGGAGGAGGGGGTTTACAGGGAGAAGGCTGAGGGGCAAAAGGAATATGGGATTGGCAGTTGAGGCTCATTAGGCAGCCCTGCTTCCCTCCACACTAACCCCATCATGACCTGGCTCCACAGAGAAGCCACTGCCTGGCTTCTGGAAAGAAGCAATCTGGAAAACAACCCCTTCTTTAAGTTCTATTATTAAATAAATAAATCAATTCAGCTATCACGAGGCCCTGAAGCCAAGGTGGCCGAGGGAAGGCTTGGAGAAGCCAGAAAGGCTTCAGTGAGAGCAGGTAACCAGAGCCATGTTTACCACAGAGCAGAGACAAGGCTGCTCACACGGGTGGCTGCGGCCCCACAAACATCCTCTCTGGCCTGGGGTGGCTGTGCAGAGCAGCTACACGTATGGGCAGCGCGACGCCGAGCCCTGGCTGAGGAACAATCAACTTTTCTTCTCTCCAGACCAGCAAAGCCAAGATTTCAGTAAACACACAACCCCAAAAATGTGCCTGCGGAGTGAGTAGAGTGGGGCCCGTGCTCTCCCTGCCAGACTACAAAGCCCTGCTCCGGCGGGTGCTTTCACAGCGAGCTTTCTGTGGGGAGGAAGTGTTTCCAGTGGTCAAGGTGGGGAACGGGGGTTCAGGAGACCTGGATCTCATCCCTGGCTCTGGGAATCAGGAAAGCTCTGACTGCAGGCAATGCACACACTTGCAGGAGTCACTATCCCTCTGTCCATCCCTCCTTGCCCAGGCACAACCTCTTGCTGTCAGAGGAGCGTGGCGGCACAGGCTGGCAACACTCCCTGACCTTGCAGGGGGATTGCAGTGCTGGGTGATTGATGCCTGAAAGGCTGTCAGAGCATTCTGGATGAAAATCTCTCTGGAAGGTATTGGCAGACGTGCACATACGGGTGCAGACACGAGAGAGACAGACATGCAGCTCACACACCCTCTGCTCCCTCCGTGCCTGCAAACCCCCACCCAGCCTCGCTACGCATGTGCTTAAATATTTACAAGATGGGTCTGCAGAAAATCTGGGGTTTAAAGCAGAGCATCCAACACTCAGCTGAACAGCTGCCCTCACAAACCCAACCCGCTGCTCTGGCTGCCCAGACTCAGCCCTAGCTCTGCATTTTACTCACCAAACCAGGCCAGTGTGAAGCCAGACTGAGCTCGTGACAGACACAGCCCAGCCCTGCTCAATCCTGGGCTGGAACCAGTGACCTACCCTGGCCCTTGGCATTGTTCCCTTTTCCTTTCATCCTCCATGTCATTAACACGCTGCTTACCCCCTTTTCCAGCTCGTTAATGAAGACACTGAAGAAGTCTGGACCTAACCCTCATCCCTGTGGGCATGCCTTAGGATAAACACCTCCTTGAGCAGCTCCCATCACCTCTTCCACAGGAAGGACCTTGTCTGGAGGTGTGCAGAGCTGTTAGAGCAGTTCCTTTGCAGTGAGCCCCACGGGGAGAACCCGCCAACTGCACCAACAGTTTCTGTAACAAAAAAGGAAGCAGGAAGGAACATCACACTCTCACAGGATGGTTCTGGTTTGAGCAGCCTTGCTGGGTTTGGCTGTTTGCAGTGTCTTATCCAACTTCTGGGTTCACTTCCTGTCCTAAATGGATCAATTAACTTTTCTAAATGTTCCTTTACCTTGTTGGCTGCGTTTCAGAAATAGGTGGCAGGAGTCAATCACAGAGGACCAGTTTAAAACGTTGTAAGACACTTCCCTCAAGTGGAGGGAATAAAAATCACTCAACTGTGTGTCACAGGCTCTCCGTGTACCTCAGGTAGGAGGAAGATAACGAGGGATGGACACCTACGTGAGGTAGAACCTACCAACCTGTTGGAATGGTGTTAGGAGCATAGAAACACTACCAGGGATAGTGCAGAATAAACTTTCCCACTCTCCAGACCTCGGGGCACAGATCCCAAAGGGGCCTGTGGTCTGACAGCCTGGCAAGTACCACACGGACAGCTCACGTATATCCATGCCCAGGTGTTGGGAACAGCTTGAGTGCAAGCTGAGATGGGTGACAGGTGCTCCTAAATGGCATTTCAGCAGAGGTGGAAGAGACTGCTTAGAAGCAGCTGGAGGGGTGAAATACCTGAGTCCTGCAGAACAAAGCTTCTCTGCCTCCCAGAGCAGGGACAGACAGGAAGGGAGAGCCAGGCCCAGCTGAGTGTGCTGGCAGAGCTGGGGGCTGGGATGTGCACTCACCCCGAGGCTCATGTCTCATCTCCTCATCAGTGTTTTCCTCAAAGCAGGCAATGAAACATGAACAAAGAACTCTGATTCCACTGTAGTTTTTCAGTTGTGGAGATGGCAGCCCAGCTCCAGCCTCTTCCCTGTGCTCCAAACAGGAGAACTTTTCATCTCCTGCAAATGGGAAGAGATAAGAGGGGCTTAGCATGAGGCAGGATTTGTCTCTGTAACTGATCAGTCCAACAAAGGGACATACAACCCGTTTATTACTGGAAATTAATTGTGCCATCAAGGCAGACGCCTGCAATTACTTCTGTTAAATATTATCTTTCATTAGCTGTAAAATATATAATTAATAAACTTGCCCCCTCATTTTTGTTGAGTTTCACTGCAAAGACCTTATTACTGAAATGAATCTCTCCAGCAGCACATGTCGACAGAAGAGAGGAAGGTGCACGCCTCTCCGGGAAATGGAATTATGAGGGAGGAATAATCACCTCTCTTCGTGGCCAGGACTGTAGAGACACCCCACTCTGACACCAGTTGTTTAAGCCCGTGCTGCTTGGAAGCAGGGATGAAGAATCTGCTTTGGCTCA
Source organism: Platyrinchus mystaceus (assembly GCA_035041135.1). Classification (NCBI taxonomy): domain Eukaryota; kingdom Metazoa; phylum Chordata; class Aves; order Passeriformes; family Tyrannidae; genus Platyrinchus; species Platyrinchus mystaceus. The sequence goes on along the minus strand of JAWWLV010000018.1, from coordinate 18,706,150 downwards.
CAAGGATGGCTCAGTCTGAGTGCAGCCAGGCTCATCTTTCACTGGGAAGCCTGGAGAAACAAAAAAAATGAATTGCATTTTTTGATTTACAGGCCATTAAAGGAGTTTTCTGACTAGAAAGCTGCTCAGAACGACCTCGGTGGTTGGGCTGGTTCTTTTGTAGGCCCCGTGTTCCCCCACCTCTCAGTGCTGTGCTGGAGCTGCGGGACTGATTTGCTTTCCACGAACATCACGAGTGTTTGGATTCGGGGAGGTTTGGCGATGGCTGCTAAACCATCCCAATTAGAAATGCTTCAAAAACCTCACAGAAATTTGACTCCAAGCGTAAAATTCCCCTTAGACTTTGTCTCCACTTGTGATCTTTACCTCAAGTTAGTTGATTGCCAGATCAACCAGAGTAATTAAAATATTTCCAAAGGCTGTTCCGGGCAACACTTTTTGCCTTGCTGCAGGAGACAAATGCTTGTGGTTTGCCCGAGGCTGGTGCTCAGTCCTGCCTGAGCTGGAAGGGGCGGCACGGATGCCAAGCACCGAGGAAAGGCTGTTCCATCACCATCCTCCCCACAGGAGAAGGGGGCACAGGGACACAGGGATCAGTGGTGGAAGGAAGGAGTTACAGCACAGAGATACAAGACATAAAGAAGCACACAGGAGGAGAAGAGGCTGGATGAATTTTAAGGGAACCCCATGGATGGCCCCTGGCAGAGCCAACAGGTTGCAGAGACATTCACCCCCAGCCTGGCAGCTTCAGTGCAGAGGAGCTCACAGAAACACATAATCACAGCATCAGAGGTTGGAAAAGGCCTCTAAGATCACCGAGTCCCCCCTGTGCCCGATCCCCACCTTGTCCCCCAGCCCAGAGCACTGAGTGCCACATCCAGTCCTTCCTTGGACACCTCCAGGGGTGGGGACTCCACCACCTCCCTGGGCAGCCCCTTCCAACGCCTGACAGCCCTTTCCATGGAGAAATTCCTCCTGATGTCCAACCTGAACCTCCCCTGGCACAGCCTCAGGCCATGTTGTCTCGTCCTTAGTAGAGGAGAAGGGTTCTGACCTTAACCAGTGTGCAGAGCTTTTGTCAATGAGATGAGCCTGGGAAGGGAGAGGGTGCCAGTTCCTGGCCATCCACTACCACTTTGTCACCCCATTTTCCAGTTGAAAAGGGCTCTGTGGGCCAGGTGTGTCAGAAACACGCAACCCCTGACTCGGAGCAGGTCCTTTCTCAACAAACTAAACTACAGAACCTCACCCTGCTACAGCCCTGAGTCTAAAGAAAGGGCTCCCTTCTCCACATCATTTAACTACCACTTAAAAATGGTGTTGGACAAATGTTAAAACAGCCAACCAATTTGATTACACAAAAATTTTAGAGTCAGCAAATTATCTAGTGAAATGATGCATGTAGAAATGTTAATTCAACAGCAACTGAAACCTTCCACAGTTCTTACCATCTAAAGATGACGATTCTCAGCAAGGAAAAGAGGGGCCTGAGCATACTGTCCTTGCTGAAGAAATTATAGGAATATTCTAGCTCTCACCTACACTGTACCCTACATGCAGTGACATAAATAGCAGGGGCTGAGGGTGAGTTTAGAAGTGGGAGATGTGAAATGATGTTATACAGCTCTTTGCCCTGGGTCTGCTTTGGGAGAGAGGCTCATATATCAGCCCCTTCCCACCCAGCCTCTGTGCAGAATCTTTCTGTGTAAAAGTCTAATTTTCCTGTACGAAAGCCTCAGGACACTTCCCCGTGTGCCAGGCACGTTCCTGCCCTCAGCCCTGAGGAACCCCCTGGTGCACACGTGCCATGCCAGCTTCCAGGCGCTGTGTCATCCCTCAGGATCCCCGCTGGGCCAGACCAGGAACACCAGAGAGGAAAATGCAAGAGTTAAACAACTTAACTCTCTGGCTGTCGGGCCGCAGGAGGGGGAGGGAGCAGGGAGGCAAAGCATCTGGCTTCCCTGCTTCCCTAACAGCCTGGCGGGAAGGCTGCTGTCAATTCCGCCTTCTGCTTTGTTGGAAGAAAGTAGAAGTGACAAGAGGCCCTCCAGGCAGGCAGCCAGGAACCAGAAATTCAATTGAGCCACCTTCTAAAACTGGACTTCTTTTGGAGACCCTTTCCCTGAAATTGTTTTGACTTTAAAAAAAAAGACTGTCATCGCGGTTCAGGGCCAATTCATCACCCCTGCTCTCCTGGCTCCACTCCCTTCGCGAGAGCAGGATTTGCACAAAAGGATTTCAATTTTCTGGACTGCTCTGCAACCAGCCTCCCCCACAATAAATCCACACACATAAATATGCACACACACACACACACACACATGCTGTTATTTATAGGTGCAGGCATTGCCACAGACAGAAGCACACACGGGTGTGTTCCTTTGCTGGATAACGTAAGGGCTGGAAGTGCTAAAGCAGCTGAATTTGCTCCACATTTGCAGCTCAGGAAGCAGAGTGTGGGCCATACGGTCTGTCCCCAGGGCTTAGACCAACTGGTTATTGGCTGGTGCTGTTGTTCCTCTAACAAGCCCCTGGAAATATCGCCGGGGCTGCAGAGAAATGCAGCTGGAAGAGCCTTTCCCTGTCAGCAGCAATCTGTCACTCCGGGATTGCACCCGCCTCGTGCAGCACAACAGCTCCTGAGCTGCATGTCAGAGTTAGCACAAAGGTCAGTCTGCAGGTAGGCTGGAGGGGTTCTTTATTCCTGGGAATGTGCAGCCAGCTTGAGGCACCGTCTGGATGCTGCAGCAGGAATTCCAGCCTCACATATGCCTGGCTATAATTTCAAACGAGGGAGCATTTCCATTACAAACCCCATTTTTTTCCCCATGGATTTATACCTCAGCCATTCGGCTCTACTTAGGGGTGGACCTGCTTGACAGGCAGGGAGAAACTATTTTTTTCTGTCCAACGTTTAAACCCAGCTCAGCCTCTTTTGGTTGTGAGATGGAGAGGAAAATTACGTATGCACACAAACACTCCCAGACACACACACAAAAAGCTCACACAAACACATGCCCACAGAGAGATCTCCTACAAAAAAACCCAGACAAGCCAATGCAAATAAGCTCGATTTTAAGAGTGAATTAATTTGACTCTATTATTCTAAATTATTAACAAGTTCCAGCAACCTTAGAACACAATAACCACACTTTCATCTGGGTTAAGTGGAAACAGAGAACGTGCACTGATATAGATGATATCAGTATAAATTTGTGACAGCGAAGTTGGAGGCAGAAACCCGAGCCCCTCTCCCCGCAGCAGTGTGTTAACAACCCCTGCATGGTTCCCCTCCCCTGGAATATTCCAGGGCAATGAATCACCCTCCGGCAGCGCCAGAACCCCCCTATTTTCCTGGCTGCCAGGTGAAACCTGACCTGCACAACACTCCAGTCTGTTTATGAGTTGCTCTGCCTTAGTAAGCCCATTTTGGTGGGTTTTTTTTAACTCTCTATCGATTCTACTTTGATGTAGTCCAATAAAGCACATTGACAGAAGCAATTTATGTTGGCCAGTGTCTCCAGTTCCAGGAAAGCCTTCCTGGCATACGAAGACAGGTTAATCACCTGGCAAGTACCAGACATGCCCAGTTATCCCAGTGCATCAGGCTCATTCAATCCATGTCTGTGACTGAGATGAGGAACGACCTCCTGTTCCTCCCACTCCCAAGCAGAAATGGGTATGATTCTCCCTATGATCACTTCCCAACACCACATAGAAACGCTAGGAAATGTAACAAGGATTTTCCTAATCTTCACTGGAAAATTCTGCAAGTGGTCACTGAAAGGAATTTAGCATTTCCTCATTCCTGATGGCACAGAAACCAATCCTATGGCATCAGAGCTGGCACTGGTACCAGCAGGGCTCAAGCACCTGGAAATTATAAGATGCTCCTATTCCCATCTGCTGCACAGGTGTGTAAATGCAAATTTGGTGTCACAAAAATCTTGATTAGGCAGCAAGGAATACTATGGATTAATCCCATCAGCTGGAGCTCCCCATGACACACACCGTTCCCTCTTCCTTTCTTGGTTTCACACCCAGACCTTCCCCCTGAGGCTGGGGAAGCACTAAGAGTATCATTCAGAGAAGGTGTTCAGTAGATGCTTAGGTGGCTCCTTGGTGCAACCTAACAGTTTTGTTGCCTCTCGCTAAGAGAGGGCAGAGGGGGAGAGCTGAGAGCTGCAGGGACTGGAAAACTGAGCCAAATTTAGCCACAGGGCAGTTTAAAGTTCCTGTTGCATTTTTCATCTAAGTACAACAAATCCCCCCACTAAGCACCAGCCCAGGTGGCCACAGCTCCTGGAATGCTATCTGGGTGAGCAGCAGGTACTGGAGAGGGCATGCAGCCAGGGATAGCAGGGAGCAGCTGGAGAGGGACCGTGTACCTTCCAGGGAGGCAATGCCACCTGTCAGCAGCACCCGGAGCCGGCCCCGCTGCAGGGCGGCTCCAGAGGCATCCGGCCATGCTGGAGTCTCATTCATCCCAAGCTTCCTGCAGTCACCAAGCACTGATAGAGTTTCACTCCTCACCAGCTGGAGCCCTGGGAACAGGAACTCTGTCCAGAGGAGCCCAGGAGCTCCTCCACAGGGAGGAGGATGAGGGGTGGATCAGAGAGGCTGCACTGTGAGTGACACATCAGAGAGGGCCATCGGGCTCCTCCTGTGCCAAGGGGAGCCATGAGTGGTGAAAATGCAGCTCGGCATCTACCAAAGGAAAAGGGTATAAAGAAAACATGGCCTTAAACCCCACCTGGATGTGCTGCCTCCATGCCAGGCTCCACCCCAGCTGCAGGAAGGGGGGCCATGGTGGGCAGAGCACATTTGTTTGCCATCAGACCATGAGCACCGAACTCAGGGTTCTTCATTTATCGAAAGAAAAGCTGAAGAGCCTCCTGTGTCCTCCCAGAGAACCCTGCACAGCACCAGGAGGAGGAGAGTCTCCTCCCCCACGGATCTCCCCGAGCTCCACGGGCAATTGGCTGTGCCCAGAGATGACGGACAGGCAGGTGGATGGTGAGTGTGACAGCCAGGCTGGAGCACAGCGGGAGAGCCAGGAACAGGGAGAGGGTCTGCAGCCCTGGGGGAGACGTGATGGACACAGGAGTCTGCACTGCCTCAGCCTGTGACCCCCAGCACGTGCCTCCCCCAGGATCCACCACAGCTCCCATATGGCAGTTTCCGAGTGATTGGACCGCTGGGGCCTGTCAGGACAAACACACGGCGCTCCCTGGCATTCCACCCAGGAGTTATGGAGCTGTCACTCGTCCAGGCTGTCTCCAAACAGTGCCAGCAGGCCTTGCTGCACGGCCTGCTTCTCACCTGACTGGCATTTTTGGATGCAGTTACTGAGAGGCATTTTTGGAGCTTCGGGACCTGCTGAGGAGAATGAGGCCAAATTCCCAGTCCTTCTGCCTTCCCACTTCTGCCCTGCTTTCTCCTTTCTGGAAAGTTTTCCCATGCTAAGTATAGTTCCTAACAGGTGCATGACCAGAGGGGACTGTCAGGGACACAGCTGTCCCCACAGAGGCCTCGATCCATCTCCATCTGTCTCACTGGAGCTCTCCATGCTGCCTAGTCGAGCTCCTCGGACACAGGCGGGGGGAGCAGCAGAGATGCAGGCAGGGAGGACATACACGTGCACACGCACAGGGGGAGATGGTTATTCCAGGGAATGCCACAGACAAAGCCTCTGACATCAAACTAATGCATCCTTTGAGGCTTTAAAGACCCCTTGCCACATGCAGGCAGTCTGCCAGCTAACTCATCTCTCTTCCTTGCCATGCTAACAGCCTGATGCCAAGGTCAGGCTCTAAATGAAAGCTGACTGCTCTGCAATCCCCTGTGCCTCATTTGGGGATGCCACAAGACTCGTCAGAATCAGTGGCAGAAAATATTTGACTGGGGCCAAGGCCAGTGCGACGCCTGAAGTGGTTCCCTGGCCCAGCTGCCAGTCCTGGCTTCCACCCTGCCAGCCCCACACCAAACCCCTTCCAGCTGGGATCCAGGGCCGGGCTGCAGGTGATGTAAGACAGTGAGCTGAGATCCCTGTCTCATCAGTGTGGAGGGGATACAAAAATATCAGAAACAGGGATAAGCAACAGCCCTGCTCACAACCCAAAGGTGCTTCCTACCCCTAAAGGGTCCTGGACTAATTTCAGGCTGATCAGACATGGGGAAATAAGCATTTTGCAACACCCCCACTATGTGCTGCAGCAGGAGCAACTGATCTGGTTCACAAATCTGGGTCCCAGGATGTGGCTCAGCTTAATGGGAGGGTGATGAAAACCATCTGCAGGGAACAGGGTGGCACTGGGACATCACCACCACTGAAAGGCCAAAGAAGGAGGTTTCTGCAGTCACACTGTCACAAAGAACCTGTTCTACACTGTGCTCCAGCCAGAGTCCCAGGTCTGCACTCAGGGAACCTGAAGCTTCAGGAAACTGAGCCACAACCAGCCCTCAAAACTCTGCCTGGGGCTCAGCGGCGTGGTGGGATGGACTGGGTGAGAGGGATGTGTACAAATCCTTGGCAGAGGGAAAATCATTTCCCTTCTTCAGTTCTTTGTTAAAATGAAACTACACTGCTGGTAGCAAGGTCTGCCCAGTCACACCCTCCCAAAGAACCCTGTATCCCGGGATCTGGGGCACTGCAGCTGCAGGGATGAGCTCTGAGGCCAGGGAGGTGGCACAAGGCAGTGACAGTGCCATCTGCACTGCCCAGAGACCCCTCCCTCCTAAGGGGCTCTTTGGCAGGGTTGGGTGCACGTGACAGCAAGGTTTGGGGCTCCCCTTCTCCCAGCACCCACTTTTTACCAAGGCACTACTCTAACACAGTCACACACGGACACCAGCAGGAGTTTCATCAGTAGGAAGAGCAGGATGAAGTTCAGATTTACCAACCCCAGCACTGACTACAGGGATGGCATCACCCGAACCTGCTTCTTCAACTGCCTTCCTTCCTTATCTCTTAATTTCCAGCCCCTCCTCCAGTTTTCAGACCTACATATGGTGACTTTCCTTCCTTCCTTTCACGACCCCTTTCACACAGAAGTGCTGACTGAAGCTCTTTGGGTCTCCAAAGACTATTCCATCACCTCGGTGCTGCCGGGGCTGCCAGGCTGAGTTATCACAGGTCCTGCTCTCCCCTGCCATTAACACCTGGTCACTGGGCAGCCCTGGCCCAGCCCAGGCAGAGAAGGACAACCCCAAGCTGCAGGAATCTCCCACAATAAGGGATGAGGTATCAAAGGGAAAGGAGAGGAAAACAAGTATACCCCAGGCATCTGTGGATAATCGTAATAGAGCTTGATGGCCCCAGGGAGGGAATGAGTTACTGGGAGTCACAAACCTCTCAGCTCGCCTTGCACCAAGAAGCCTCCAGCCAGGCACCACCCCCAGCCTTGGGCACAGTGTCCCACAGCTCCCATGTCACACTCTGCCTCTTCCTGTCCCAGTCCAACCCTTTCCTGCCAGGACACACTCCTGTCCTGCTGTCAGGACCTCTGTGACTGTGCCAGCCAACACTTGTAAGTCACCTTTCTACCAAAGCCCAGAGTAAACCAAGCCAGAAGCAACACCCAGCACTTGAGCAGCACAGCTGGAACATCTGCAGCATTATGCAATCCCCTGACTGGCCAGACATGGGATTGAGAAAGGGTTTTACTGCCCTTCCATGTCCTCATCCAGCTGAGAAAGAGCTGGATGAAAAACACAAGACATGGGTGAAGTTCTCATTGTTTTTGCTTTTAATCCCAGATTCAGAGTGCCTGAGCTCCAGACTCCTGCCAGCACCCAGCAGTGGTCACACCCTGCACACAGCAGTGCCCAACAGGACCTGTCACCAAACATGGGAGCAGGGCCACCCAGCACCACAAACCCAGCTGAGGGATCTGAGCAGCCTTGGCCAAACCTCACTTCACCAGCCAAACAACAATCCAGCAGGGCCTGATACACTCTGTGGATTACAGCTGACAAACTAAGAATCTATAACGACATTGTCCAGACAGGGATTGGTCCTGGGAGCCCCAAAACACCCAACTTTACTGCAAAGCTTTCAGAAGGAGGGTGTGTGTTCCTCATTCCCCAGCCCCTGGGGCCCTGCATGCCAAATCCCACTTTTGTTACTGCAAAAATGGCGTTCTCAGCTCTCACAGCTGAAGACTCTGAGAACACAGCCCAAGGAGGAAACCCCTCCTCCCAGACCTACAACAAAGAAAGAGAGTTAAAGCCACATTTGTAAAGTAGAAGGATTTGAAGCCAATTCTGTGACCTTCTCAGGCAGTTCTGGCATTCTCTGTAGCTGGGAGAAGCAGGGCAGAATAAAGGGGGTTTGACCAGAGGACTGGGATGGCTCCATCCCACACGGGGATTTCTGGAGGTGGAAGGGCTGGCAGAGAGGAGGCACAGGGAACAAAAGGAGACATTTGAGAGACGTTTACAAATGGATTTCCGAGCCAAAATTTCCCTGCAGTCCCTCCTGCACATCTCTGCAAATAAACCTGGCCTCTGCACGTGGGTTGAGGGCAATTTAACCTGCAGTCTGAACAACAGGATTAAGCACTGGATCAGCAGAAAAATGGTTGTGGATCCTGTATGATTGTTATTGGAGAGTGATTGTTTCCCTGAGCACAGTGTGCAAGTGTCGGAGCCTTTGTGAGATTTAATGGCCCAATTATCCCAGGCTGTGTCACCTCTTCCCAGTTCTACATGCCCAGCCCTGCTCTCCTGCCTCCATCCCCTCTCCTGTTTTGCCAGCAGGCAAACACACCTCTGCCACTCCTTCATGGGTAGTCCTTGATTTAACTTCTCCCATGCTCAGGGATGGGAGAAGAGGTGATCTCTGGGGTGGGTATCCCATCCTAAAGATGGCTACTTGGGAGCAACACTTCTTCCATTGGTGAAAATCTAAGTTTTTACTTAATTAGCAAAAACCTAACCAAAAATTCTCGTTAGAGTTGAAGTTGTGCCAAGCTCTCCTCCCAAACACCACAGCGAGTCACCATCCTGCTCTCCAACAGCTCTGGCCTCTGTCACTCACCACCTGCTCAGCACCCCAGCAGGCTTCCCCTGGCATTCCCAGCAAGAGGTTTGGCTGGGATGTCTGCGGAAAAGAGGACTGACAGGGCACTGACAGACAAGAAAGTGCTTCCATCACCTGAAGTAGCTGTGAGGAGGTTACACCTGGCCATAGATCCTGTTAGCCCCGCAATCCCACTCTAAGGAACATCCTGCAGATATTCTGTGGGCAACAAAACTCCCCTTTGGTACATGGCTGCCTGCAGAGCAACACCTGAGCCCAAACCCAGGCCAGCCACGGGAATGGTCAGTGCTGCTCCTCCCCACCACGGCGGGGAAGGCCACAGGGAGAGTTAACCACAGAATTCCAGAAGGGTTTGGGTGGGAAGGGACCTTCAAGACCATCTCATTTCACTCCCTGCCATGGGCAGGGACACCTTCTACTAGACCAGGTTGATCCAAGCCCCGTCCAACCTGGTCTTGGACACTTTTAAATTAATTACAGAGCTCAGAAAGGCACAGGGACTGTCAGGGGTGGGAAAGGGATGAAGCTCCCCTTTGCTCTCCTAAGAGCAGCCTGTGGCAGGTCATCCAGGACTTATTCTGAACACCATCAGCTCCTCACCAGGACATCAAAAAAGCAGTATAACAACCAGAATTGGAGAGTTTCACCACAGGATTTGACATTTATGTGCACAAGAACAGCATCTGCAGTCACTCCAGCTACAATGACAATCAGAGCAGCTCCTGACTCTCCTACTGCCTGCCAGCTGGGGTCAGGGGGGAATCTCCCCTCACAGGGAAGTATTGCACAATTATGGGCATTATGGGATTTTTATGCCTTCCTTTAAGGCATCCGGCTTGGCTTCTGCTGGAGACAGGATGCTGGGCTGGAAGGACTATTGGTCTGTTCAGCTCAAACAGTTTTTATGTTCTAATACAAAATTAATGGTTCTCTCACTGTGACTCCATGTGGCAAAGCTGCCTGCTCCGGGCATTCCAACTGGCAGAGAGCAAGTGGGGCTGAAAACTCATATCCTACACCAGCACAGTCACCCCACACTCCCTGGGGAGCAACGTGATGCTGGACCCTGATGGGCTGCAGTACTGGGCTCCTGCCTTGAGGGATCTCTTATCCTCCTATTCCAGGGACACCAGATCCACAAATCTGTGATACAGCTGGGTTGTGCAGGCACCTGTGTCCCCTAAATGTGACTGTGACACCTCTTCAGCAGCCTCTCTCACTGCCTGTCAGGTTAGGCAGGGACAGCTGTCTTAAAAACTGTGTTTCAGGATCCACATGGAGGTTCCTTCTGATTGTGTGGAGCGACAGCTCATCCATCACTCAGATAGCCAGGCAGAGCCACTCATCTTCACTCGGTGACACCTTTTATCTACAAACACCCAGACTGACTCACAACCAGCCTGTGAACCCGCCAGGAGGTTTTTACCAAGCCAAGGGCCTGTTTTCCTGGCTCCTATCCAGCATGGTGCTGGAGGCTGGAAGAACTTTTTCAGGGTTTTCCTGAACAGACCCCATGCCCCCCGTGACTGGAGCAGGCTGATTTTGTTGAGCTGATTATTTTGGTATCCAAGTGGGAGCCGAGTTCTGCAGCTGCCGTGTGTGTGGTTGGCTTGGGGCTTGTCCTGAGGGAGTCCATGGCACTGCTGGGAATTCTGACCCCAGCGTCCTGACTCAGGTGTTCTGCAAAACCACAGGACCTGCTGCTTCCAGGTCTGTCTTTGTGCTCCTGTGCCTCTGCTGGGGCCAGCACAGGGATGGAAATGGCAGGGTTTGACCTGCTGGACCCACAGCAAGCAGAGGTTTGAGCAGCAATTGTCTACCCACAGTGCAGCTCCAGAAGCCTCTTCCCTTTGTTTTTGTGTCCAGCTGTAACACTGCAACAAATCCCACTATCCTCATCTTCCTGCTTCCGTCAGATCCTCTCGAATTCTCCACCCCTCTGAAGGCTCCTCTGCCTCCTCCAAGCCACTGCCATTCCCAGCTGTCTCCCAGCTCTCCTCATGGCACTGCCCACACAGCCCTTTCCCACATTCCCTGCCCTCCTTGGCTCATCAGCTGGCCAGGTCCCAGGCTCCCCACACGGCCTGGCTGAGCAGCCACCCACCTCGCTGGGGCCTGCAGGGTGTCACCAGACAGCCCTGCCCACTGGGCAGACCGGGCTGGAGTCAGTCAGTGGGCCAAGAACTCCTGGAGGAGAGCTGGGACTGACTGGCATCCTCACCACCTGTGCTGGGTTGCCTTAAAGGAGGGGATCAACCTCCCCTGAAGCAAATTATTGTGCACTATGACCTTAAGGGGGAGCTTCCACCCTGACCCAGCTGGCAGGCAGCTTATTTCACTGGGCAAAAAGGACTAAAAAATTAGGACCTGACTCCGAAATAGGGAATTTCTCATGGTGGTCGTGACAAACTGACAGCACAGAACGATGAGGCAGAGAATCAGAGCCCCTGAGCCCACTTTGTGATGCTGAACTGTGCTGTCCCTGCTTTGCCCCTTCTAATCACAGCACTGTGCTGAACTCTGCCTTCACCCCCCCGCTCTGTCCAGGGGAACAGTGTCCTTATTCCTACAGGGATGTTGACCAAATCATAAAGATGTAATGACACTGTCTGGGCTGACACGCTGATCGATGCTTGTCATGCAAAATTATGCTTTCTGTGACTAATAAATATTGATCCTTTTTGTTCCTGTGTAGCATTGCAATAAAGAGTGACTTAAACGTCTGCCAGCACTGAGCTTCCTCCATCCTTTTCCAGCCTCCAGCTCCCTGGAAGCATCCTTTTGCATCTCCTACTGACACTGGTGCCAGTGTCTGATCCCAAGGAGGGCACAGCACCTCTGCAAACATCCACCTCCCTCAGTTTTTCTGTCCTTGGAACGGTACTTATGTTACAGTGAACACAGTGAACACAGTTATGTTCCTGGGAAGCAGTAGAAAATAAATGGAACTGGAGGGAGTGCTGGGGAGGGGGAGCAGGGTCACATCCTGGGCATGTTTAGGATAATAAACAGGAGAAACCGGGCCAAGTGCAGAACAAATAGAAACATTTAGGGCTGCTTGGCAGGGGGATGGTGTAAGCTTAGTGGGCTGGGTCAGGCGGCTGCAGACTCCTTAAATCAAAGCTCTGGAGCTCGGCAGCGAGCGCCTGGTGACAGGCTCTGCTGGACACAAGGATCCATTCAGCCCTGCTGAACTGATCCAGGTGGCAGCAGCACTGCTCTGTTTGCTCCTCTCCTGGAGAGGGGTCAAGCAGGGCCCTGCACTTCACACCCACTTGGCTCCCTCAGCTCCACACCAGAGTGTGAGGGATCCCTGAGCGATGTGATGGCACCTCCTGGGTTGTGTTCCTGAGCTCTCACGGGGCTCTGGGACCCTGTTTTCTCCAGGTCTCACTGCCTCTTCTCCTCCCATCTCCCCCCACCATGGGAAGAAGAGCCTTTCCCTGTCTCCTAGGAGTCCAGAGAGGGAGCTGCACTGGAGAACATGAGGTGTGAACTCAGATCCGGGACTGCAAAGGGATTGATGATGACAGGAGGAGGCCTGGCTTCAGTCACTGCTGCCTGGCAGCCAAGCAGTGATTGGATTTGTGCTCTACACGTATTTTGGGAGCAGACTAAGGGATTGGATCCACACCCATCGTGAGCAGAGGGGTTCAGCTGCAGCAGTGAACCACAAAGAAGGAAGGGCCAAAGGTCCATGGTGCTCTGTACATTCTCAGGGAAATGTGTCCTGCTCCCTCCTCCCCACACAGACAGCTGAGTGCTGAGAAAGCTTTTAAGGCGAAAAACCTATAAATAAAGAACACTGTCCCTGGAACACAGAGCTTAAAATATGATGGCATCTCCCACAGACTGTGGATGGGTTCCCCTGAAGAGCTCCCACAGTCCTGAGACCCTCCCCTTCCCCACTCCCCTCCTGGGAAAATTGGAGAGGCAAAGGGCTGCTGCTCCAGCAGATTTGCAGGAGTGGGAGTTGAAGAATCAATGAAGCTCTGAAAGCCAGTGGGGAAAGTCATTCTGCACCTTCCTGACACCAGGAATAAATGATTCAGCACGAAAGGGAAAAAAAAATACAACAACCCTCAAATGAGGCTGGAATTACCCACTGGAGAGATATTTCATCTTGAAGAATTGTGTTTGCTGCAGTGTTCATCTCACTGAGCCACAGCAAGGCTTTAATATCCAGCAAAAGGTCAAACCTAAATGGGAATTGGTAGAGCCTGCTGGAGCTCCAATGCCAGCGCCTGCACACACAGACGAGCTCCCCGTCCCTCACACGGAGCAGCCACACCAGGCCAAAGCCTGAAACAGGGAGCTGAGCTGGACCATGTAGGAATAGCCCCCTCTCTGATGGGATCCAGGCACAGCTCAGCCCAACAACGTCCTGCGCTTGCTCCCTTCGGACTGGGTACAAAGGAACAGACCCGTCTGCCTGCGTGTCTGGAGCAGGTGAATCTGGGGAGAGGCTTCCAGATTTTCCACTCAAAGGATCTAGCTGATAGTAGAGGAAGGTGGGATTTCAAGGCACCTGAGGGCTGCAAGGGGCAACTGTCAGCTCCTCCTCAGCTGGGACTTCAGTACTTGAAGGATGCCAGAGACTCTGCCAGTGCCCTGGTCCTGACCTGGTCCGAGCCCAGGGTGGTGTGAGGGCGGTGGGAGCTCTCTCCTCATGCCCATCAGCTCCCCATGGATAGACAGTTCATTTCACTTTTCCCACTTCTGCCTTGGTACTGCTGCTGTCTCCTTTCACACACACACACCTGCTCAGCCTCTCCTTGGTTAATGTGCACTCCTTCCCTTGGACTCAACTCTGCCCTCTGGGAACCTGGCATCCCTATCCCAGGCTGTAGCAGAGTTCCAGGGATGAATTAGACAGACAGGAGGTGGAGGGAAGGCAGAGGTTCACAGGCAGCTTCCTCCCTTCTCTTCACCATGACAAAGGTGAGAGTTCAAGAGAAGTAAGGAGTGAACTGAGCCCTTCCTGTAACACCCATTGTCCTCCCAAGAGAGAACAATGCAGGTCAGTGAGCTGAGCTGGGCAGAGGGGGATGTTACCTAAAGCAGACTGAAAATCTGCTTAAACTTTGGGGTTTACAGCAAAACTGGTCCCAAGCTACAGGCAAACTGCAGACTCTGCAATGAAACAGAAAGACCTGGGAACTAGCAGCTCTCCTGACAGCCCTGTGCCTTCCACCTGCCACCTCCATCATCCAACCTGGAACCCTCCTGCTTTCCTGCTCAGGACCAGCCAACACACCTCCATCCTGCCCTGCCATTCCAGCCCTTCCCGATGAACAAGATGCCATTGCTGCTGGGCATCCTGTGCCAATGTGGATGAACATCACTGGGGAATCACCTGAAACTACCACTCTCATTTCCACTTGTGACTCAAGCCAGACTTCCTTATGTGCAGAGAGATTAAATTTTTCTAAGTTAACACAAGATAATTTTTTGTTCAAATATTTACAGTTAAAACTCACCAGAAAATCAACAGGATTCTGCTGGACAGTGCTCAACTACCCACAGCCCCCAAAGGCAAACAGGGTTTTATGTGGTATTTAAAGCATCCAGAGACATCCAGAATTAAGCCCTCCGGAGTGTTCCCGGGCTGGGCTGGGTCCCTGCCACACATCCATGGCTCTGAGGGCAGCAGGAAGAACTTGTTGTCTTCTTCTTCCTAATAATGGTGACCACGTGGACACGGCCAGAGTGGGTCACCAGCCCCTCACATGCTCACAGTGAGAGAGGAGGTGGAGGCCATCTCTGAACTGCATCCAGCAGCCACATACTTGGGAAGCCAGCACTGTGGAAAATGGGGTCAGGTTGCTTCTCCCCATGTTTGGCTTTGTGGAGCTGTTTGTGTCTCCTGGATCCAAGACTTCCCTGGCAACGCAGCAGAGCTGTCATTTGGAGATCTTGTCCTTTCTATCCAGGATGTTCAAATTCAAGCCTCAAACTTGTGGTTGGCAGGGAACGGGGGCAAACAAACAGCCAAACAATCTGCTGTCAGTTCCTGACAGTCTGGCCTGCAACAGTTATCCTTCCTGTCCATGAGGAATGTCCGAGCACAGAGACATTGGCTCAAGGGCCTGTCACAGACTTAAGCTGCTCAGGCTTAAGTACAAGAGAAAATTAGAAAAAAACAGACAAAAAGTGTATTGAAACATTCGGGCTTTGCTCCCTCCTCTATAAGTTCTGTTGTTTCACTGGCAGAGGGAAGGCTGAACTCACCCACAGCTGCACCGAACATCTAGGGGCTTGAGGAACATCCCCTGACTGCTTCTGAACCTTTCTGTTTGCTGCTCCCCCACCTCTGACCCTCTTTGACATGCCAACCTCCATTTCCAGCCCCCCTCACCCACTGCTGCGACTGTTGCTGTGTGCAGTGTGTGCACTGAGGGTCCGGGGGTTTCTGGGAGGTAAGGACAGCTCAGTCTGACAGAGCTGCTGGGGAGGTGCAGAAGCTCAGCTGGAAATCTCCCTCTCCTCTCTCTGCCCCTTTCCAAAGCTGAAGGGGTTAGAGGGAAGCTCACCTCGGGGAGCCAGCGCTGAGGAACACTGGCTGGATCCCTGCGTGAGAAACTCTGAAGGGAGCACAGACATCCTCAGGTGTTAATCCCATGGGATGAGTTGGCTTAACAGCCTCCTTTCCCTGGGTGGACAATCAGCTTCCACAGGGAGTCAATGCCTTCCTGAGACTTTTCAAACAGACACTGCTTTTCTGGGATGAAGCTCCCATCATTGAAGGGTTCTCACCTCTCCCAGTGCCCTGGGGCTTTCTGCTCACATACACTCTGCTCTCTCACACAACCATGTCCTGCAATGCCATCCCATTCCAGCTTCCCTCTCTGCTGGACACAGAAGCATTTCCATGCAGCCATGGTGTTCGTGGATGATCCCTCAACTCCACCTGGCTCACAGGGAATGCGGGAGTGTACAGGACTCCTTCCTCTGGGTTGTCACCACTGTCCCCTCTGACAAGGCAAGCCCCAGCCCTGCAGCTGGCAGGTCAGCATTCCCTGTGCTGCTGAACAAGGAAACACAGAGGAGGGAATGCAGACAATATACTAAACAAATCTGCTGTTTACAAAGTCCCCTGTAAACTGTTTACATTGCTGGGGAGAAACCATGGAGGAACAGCAGCTGGAGTGTGTTCTTCCCAGTGGGAAGAACTCCACTCCTGTTTGCTGCACTCCTATGGGAGGGAGTGGAGCTGATGCACATCTGGAAAGACTGCAAACACATGAGAGGAAAGAAGAGGCAGCAAAATCCCAGTACCACCCGCTCCCCCAGCCCGCCAGGACCTCCGGCTGCCTCAGCACTGCCTCCCAGAGGGACATGGCATGTCCTGGGGGTGCAAGGTGGCAAGGGACAGCCAACCTCGGGCTGCCTGAGCAGTGCCTGGGGTGGTGAGGCTGCTGGCAGAGGAAGCAGTCCTGGAGGAGCCAGCCCTGACCCTCCCTGGAACCCCTTGGCTCTCAGACACACATGAAGTGCCTTATGACTCTCATCCTTCGCAGCCGCAGTGTGTGGTGCCAGAGGCTGCTGCTGCATTGTAGACATGGCTAAAAACGGGGCCTCAGAAGGGCCAGCAAGAACATTTCGAAGTGCTGGCATAAAATAAAAGCCTCAGTGTGCCTCTAATCTGCCTGTTTCCTGTCCATGGAAAGCTCTTTGAAGTGCCTGTGCACAGGGCAGTGCTGGAACACCCGTGACCCAGGAGCACGTGGGCTGGAGGCACAGCGTGACTGTCCGAGCCGTAGGGCTTCCCTGGGGGGGAAGGCATGGAAGGGTTAAACCCAAAACACACCCTGGATCAGTCCCCTTCACACTGGAAGGGTCACTCTGTTACTTGAATATTTGAGCAGGACAGTGAGAAAACAAGGCCTCCACTGCAGGAAGGTGATAAGTGCTCTGAGCCCAGAAATAGCACAAAGGGGGGTAATGTGGGGATGGGCAGCCAGCTGGAACAGCAAGGACATGGAAAACATCCTCCCTACATATGGCATGGCAGCCCTGGCCTGGTGGTTGGAAAGGAACACAGGTACAGTGATTAAAAAAACAAAGAAAGTGGGCAAACTCAGTTGCCCAGAGAAGCTGTGGCTGCCCCATCCCTGGAAGTGTGCAAGGCCAGGTTGGACCAGCTTGGAGCAACCTGGGATAGTGGAAGGTGTCCCTGCCCATGGCAGGGCGTGGGAATGGATGAGCTTTTTGGTCCCTCCCAACCCAAACCATTCCATGACTCTATGAATACAGGTACAAAGATTCTAAAAAAAATGAAAGTGGTTAAACTCACCCATCTGGTGTCCAAGGGCAAGCAGGGACACCACAGAGCTCTATCAGCAAGAGGCAAGGGATGTTTATCCACGTTTACTCCCAAACAAAGAAGAACTCCACTCTCAGCACCAGTCCTGCCTTTACTCTCCACTCAGTCGGTCTTCCAAAGCCCAGCTGAGTCCTTTTCCTGACCAGGAAGAGGATGGAGGGGTCTCCCAGCAGAGGCAAACATCCCAACCATCAGGAATGTCAGAGGCATCTGCAGGACCTCTCACAGTCTGAGCCAAAAGAAATAAAACAGGGCAAAACCCCCCCAAAATTTGTCAGGACAAGCCGTAACAAAAGATCATCAGGTTCCTCTGCTGAAGTAAAAAACTCAAATCTAAATCTAAACACATTTTTTAGAGCCAACGCCAAAGAAAATTGGGTTTTTGCTTTCAGAAGCTTTTGTGCAGTTACAGACATGTCAGCCAGCTAAATTTCACAGTGAGAGACTCTCCAGAATGAAAACTTGAGCCATTTTGTTTTAAAATAAGCCAGAAGGACTGAAGCTGTAATCCCACACGAGCGCTGGGTGGCTTTCCTTGGCTGAAAACGACTTGATGAACCTGACCTGAACTTTGAGAATATTTTTGCTTGACCCCATGTGGCTCAGGCCCAGTGACAAGGGACCTTCAGACCTCAGTCCTTGCAGAGCAGCATCAACCCACAGGGATACCCCAGTGCTCCCTCAGCCTTGAGAAACCCACTGGGGAAGGCACAGTTTGGAATAGGTGCTAGGATTTTTCGGTGAGTGAGCAGCATTTCCCACTTCAGTTTTAATTCTTGGTACTGTGGATCACTTCTCAACCAGCCACCCTTCAGAGCACAGGCAGGGGGAAGAGATTCCTCCATGCAACATCTCCAGTGTGAGCAGATTGCTCAAAGATCCCACGGGCAGAGGGACAACTCAGCAAATTCATCTGCCACAATTCCCTCACTCCTCATGTGACAAACTGGTCAGCCCGTGTGTCCTGCTACTCTCC
Organism: Platyrinchus mystaceus; assembly: GCA_035041135.1. Classification (NCBI taxonomy): domain Eukaryota; kingdom Metazoa; phylum Chordata; class Aves; order Passeriformes; family Tyrannidae; genus Platyrinchus; species Platyrinchus mystaceus. The sequence continues at coordinate 18,687,805 of JAWWLV010000018.1, read as the reverse complement.
GAGTCAGCTGAGCATCTCTTCCCTTCCCATTCCCAGGGGGTTTATTATTATGACTCATTAAAACACAGCCCAAATGGCCAGGAATTAACCCACACACTGTCCCAGCGTGCAGCTCCAGTCCCATGTGTTTGGCATCGTACCAAAGTCATCTGCTGGAACAGACACAGACATGTACCTAGAGCAGCCCTACACCCCCAGCCTCCTCCCGGACCTTCCAGGGGCATCCCCATCCGTCCCTGATTCGCAGGAGGGCTGGGACACGGTCTGTGCCCCTGGGAGCTGTGGGAAAGGGCTTCACAGCAGAGCTGAGAGGTGGCAGTGGCTGGTTCTGGCGGAGGGTCAGTGCCCCCTGTGCTTGCCCAAGGTCAGGGAGGGCTGGAAGCTGCCCTCACCCCCCACATCTCCTCACCGAGGGGTCTGTCTAGACAATCTTCCCCGCTGGGACTCCCAGGACCCTGCGACGCATGGAAGTATTCTGGAATTCTTGCAATTAATTCTCTGTCATCCCCAAAATAGCACTGCTGTGCAGAGGAGTGCCACAGACCAGCAATTAAGGGGCAGAGACAGACGGCCAAGGGAGGCTCTGCAGGTCACACCTGCGCTGCTCCAGAGCTGCTCCGGGAGAAAGCCCTTACCAAGCTCCGGAGGGAACGGCAGCTCCCAAGTCAAACCCAAGTAATAAGATGATCTTGTAGGGGGCAAGATTAATCATTATTGGCAGCCAAGAATGTGCAAGTCTAACAAAAGCCAAAGGTTTTTTTATTACAGTCCAACTGCAGCTGGGAAGACAATGTTAGCTAAGAATCATTAAATCTATTGCAAGAATAAATTTTCTTTGAACCAAACCATAAAATGGGAGTAAAATCCTCTTAAGCCAGTGGCAGCTCCTAATGGAACAGATGTTATTATTTTTTTTGCAAGCCAAAAACAAAATTTAAAAAAATTGCTTTAGATTATTAAGTGAATAGATTAGGCTCCAAAACGGAAAATATTTACTTGAGCAAAACCTGCTTAATTTAATACCTGCCCCAATTAATTTTTAAGTTTGGGTTTATAATTGAATGGAGTAATGATGTTTTCTGCCTGTACAAACAGGGATTTGTGAAGCCTGTTTGCCCAGAATTCAGGCAGCAGGAGAAGCATCTAGGAAAACTATCCCAGGTAACATCAGTGCTGCTGCACATGCCAGGGATGAGTCTGGCAGCTCCTGCAAGCCTGGAAGGTGAAGCCAAGGTCCCTCCTCACAGTCGGTCATTAAATTTCCTGGAACGTCTGACCAGGAGGTCAGTCTGATATTATCCAACACGAAAACTACTACAGAGAAATGGAAGTCATTTCTCTCTGCAGTCTGATTCAGTCCCTGCTTTCAGGGCAAGCTTGGTGCACTCCCCCCTCAGTGCTTTTCCCTCGCTGCCAGAGAGCAGGAGAGGCAGGAAGGGAGTGGAACTCTGAGCACTCACACGGGCTCTGTACACCCAAGTGGAAAACACACCTGCACAATCCCTTCTCTGGGGCAGGCAGGGCAAGGAGGGAGCTGTGTCCTGTTCTGGGAGCTTTTCCCACAGCTGGACGCTCCTCTATGCTTTGGACAATCTGTCTTCCTCAGCCCTCATGGGCTGTACTCCCTCCCCTCTCTCCAGAGGGTATCCTTGGATGCTCAGACCTTTTAGACCTCTAAAAAGTTACCTGATCTAAATGCGGCCTCTGCACAGGGCATTTTTTGCACCAGCAAGTCAAGGGAGGGGATTCTGCCCCTCTCAGGTGAGACCCCACCTGCAGAGCTGCCTCCTGCTCTGGGGTCCGACAGCAGAAGGACGTGGAGCTGCTGGAGTGAGT
>JAWWLV010000018.1:18661935-18685869 GCA_035041135.1 Platyrinchus mystaceus | reverse complement strand
AGGTTGGCCAGAGAAGCTGTGGCTGCCCCATCCCTGGAAGTGTTCCAGGCCAGGTTGTACAGGGCTTGGAGCAACCTGGGATAGTGGAAGGTGTCCCTGCCCATGGCAAGGGGTGGAACTGGATGAGCTTTAAGGTCCCTCCCAACCCAACCCATTCTACGACTTTATGATTGGAACCCACTAAAAGCTCTCTGTGTCTGTAGAAGTCACCACTGCCCAAGGGCTGGAAATCCCACTGCACTGTCCTACTCCATTTTTTTTTCCCCAAAAGCCCCTCCTCAAGGCTGAATTGAGACATCCACCAAACACACTGAAATGCTCAGGAACAGCTGTCCATAACCACTCCCTATTCCCATCACTTGCACGACACATGGTTTTCCTGCAGACAAGCATTCCTGGAGCAGTTCCACACCCCACTGGCATAGGGCTGTCCCACCACTAGGGCCCAGCCTGGGAAGTACAATGTGGCCATTGGCTTGCAGCTGGCAGCCAGCTCTGACATCCTGCTCCTCGAAGCACACACTGTGCAATAAGAGGGAAGAGGAGAAACGTTTGATTGCAAACCTTCCAGCCTGGAAGCATTTCTGATCCTGGCCTGAGCAACTCACACTCAGCCCCAGAGTATACACTTGAGGGGATGTCTGCTGTCTTTTGGGGAGGAAGATGAGAAAGCACATGGACCTTGCTGGCACATCAGAGCTCTGTTGCCTGTGTTTTCCAGCCAGGGACTTTGCTGCCAAGCACTGGTGAGTGCAGCAGGCTGGTCCAGCCTCTGCACACAAAGTTCTGGTGCAGGTCTGGTTGTATGTTGGGGGGGACAAAAATGAGAGAGAGACATGGATTCAATACTGAAATCCTAAAGTAAAACTGTGCAAGGCCAGATGGCAGCGACAGAGAAGGTGAGAGGCATTTCAGACCCAAACAGCACTTAAATCCAGGTAAGAAACAGGAAGTCTGTGGCAACAGCAGAATCATGGAGTCCATCAGAAAATATCACAAGTTAATCAGGAGCTGGGAGCAAGTGGAGTCCAGAGCTTGTCAGGAAACAACATGTCACCAGGATTACAGGCAAACCTTATAGGGTAGCTGTGATTCTGAAGGCCTGAGAGTCAAATTGTGATCAAAGAGCCGTGCAGGCACAAGAGGAAACAGCACGGAACCCAGAATTCTCCTCCTAAAGGCAAACAGAGGTGACTGACAGCACAGCAGATCCCTCCCAAATCACCCCCCACGTCCCAGGAGCAATGGATGGAGGCTGCTCACGTGACACTGACTGACATGCTGCAAGATTGTCTGTGGGAAAGGAACGAGAGGGGTAATTTTATTGTCATGTACCACAGGGGGGTGTAAGTAAAATCACAGCATGAGAAAATGACAGTGTATCTGTCTGAGGTCATTTGCATGCCCGGATAATCTGTGAGAGGAGAGCCAGAGTTGCTGTGTTTGACAGAGGCAACACAACAATGTGCCTGGGAACTGGCAGATTTGCAAGCCCTGAAACCAATCTCGTGTTTGCTGCTCCCAAACCCAAAATGACCAGATTTAATCATTGAAGCTTTCAACAATTACACTTTCCTCCCTCATTATGGGCCATATGAGGGTGTCCTCTAGCTGAGCAAGCTGCAGGGATGGCACAGAGGGACAGCCCAGCTGGGAAGGGTGTGCACATCCCAAGGACACGCTCAGGGGACACAAAGGGACTGTACAGTGCCCTGTGCAGGTGAAGGAGCACAGACAGGCATGAGGGCAGACACCAGGGAGCAGCTGCTGAGGGCAGGCAGTGTAGCCCAGTAGTTTTTAGCAGGGATCTGGAAGAAGGAGGAAAGGCTTTGTTAGTGCTTCCAGGTTGCTCCTCTGCTGCAGAGGGAGTAACCTGGGAGAGAAACACGGTGGCACATTGGAACTGGCACAGCTGTCAGGACAACTCGGGACCTCTGCAGTGGAAAATGTAGCTGCTGGTTGGATGGAGCAGGGCCAGGAGAACAGGACACCTGCAGAAGGCACAGGCACTCCAGGGCTTGTGTGAGGGAGATGGTGACAGATCGGTGAGACAGGCTCTGCACGACCCTGTAACACTGCACTGCCAGAGGCTCCAGGAAAATCCTGATGATAAGGTGTGAGGTGCTCTGCACAGGACTGATAAGTGTGGCAGAAATCTGACTGCTCTGAAAACCTGGGCATCCCAAAGGGATTTCATCTGGGAACACAGGGAGGAGGAGCTGGATTTTAGAGAAAACCTTCGGGCAGAACCATCTAGTTTTCAGCAGAGCCCAGATATGGGTATTTAGAGACAGGTCAAGTCAAAGAGGATGGAGGGGCTGAGTGGATGGTAAGAGAGAGACATCCAGAAAGGAGATGGGAAAAGCAAGCCCAAGGAGATTTAAAACTCCTGAGCTGAAGGCAGTAGGTGGGTGTCCACAAAGGGCTGTCAGAAAGCAGTCTGTGAATTAATTTGGACAGTGCAGGATGGGCTAGAAGGAAAGTGATTGCTCTGTGAGTCATCAGCAGGAAATTAAATATGCAAAATTTGTAAATAAGGTCACCCCGAGAGGGAATGCAGAGGAGGAAAAGAGGAGGGCTGGGAAAATAGCCAAGGATGGAGCAGGTGAAGCAGCTGACAGTACTTGAGGATTGTCAAGAAGGACAGGCACAGCCTCATCAAGGCAGGGGCAACCCTGACCTGCTCAGTGAGCAGAGTGGAATAACACCCCCCACCAACAGGTAGACTTGTCACTGCCAAAACCAGGGAGAGACCAAAACACCTTGTTGGTAGCCATAGGTGGGAAAAGACAACCCCACAGCTGTGGGTGGCAGGGAGTTGTGTGGGAGGCTGAGCCTACCCAGTGTTACTCAGCTGCTTCCCAGGCACTGGAAGAGCCAGAGCTCGTGCTTGTGACTGCAGGGGCAGGAGCAGTGGCACCCTGAAGGCCCCAGTTGACTCCAGATTCCAGAGCCAGCTGGCCAAACGCCACAGCCTGAGCTCCCCATTACCTGGAGCTGGCTGGGAAGCAGAAGGCAGCATGCAGGGAACGGTCCTGTTACCTTGTCACTGGCAACGACCCCTCATTTGTCAGGGAGAGATTCAGGCAATTTGCAGAGGGATGGGGGGGGTTGTAGGTGTTAGGCAGTCACCCTGAGAGCTGGAGACAACAAAGAGAGCCTGAAAAAAAGAGGATCCATTTCTAGGCAGAGAGGCTCTTAGCAAACCCCAGGCAGAGTGAGGGGAAGAGAGGCTGGGAATGGACTAGTGGAACAATGGTACAAAAACAAAGGGGCTGCATTAAAGGGACCCATTCTGGCACTTGAACCAGGTTTAAGCAACTTTGCTGCTGCCTAATCTGAGGCTAATAATGAGCCAGATGTCTTACAACCTGGAAATGCCTGGCCAAGTCAGTGGAGAAGAGCAGGTGAGGCACTTAACCCTTAAGTAAGCGGTCTAAACATCATTCTGTTTCTGTTTGTGAGTGCACAACAAAGGCAAACTGCTTTGGGGTTTAAAGGTTTGAAGTTGTGGCCTCTTGGCAGCAAGATATTATTCAGCCCTGGTGTGGTGCTGGGATGGGCTGAGCAGCCTTAACATCTCTGTCTGGCACGAGCCCCAGAGGCAGAGCTCAGTGAGCTGGGCCCAGGGGTGAGTGGCAGAGGTTATCCCAAGGCCAGGCTGTGAAACGCAGAGTTAGTCAGGACAAGGTGGCCAGGTCCCTGCAGGGTGCTGCTTAACTGTTCCAGCAATTCAGAGGTTTTTATGTGCAGATTCATTTACAAGGAAATCCAGTCTGCAAAGCACAGCTTAGTCCAAATTCCCACTACAAGACTTCATCAGATCACTCTGGGCTCTGAGACCACTGTCTCCACACAGTAATAGCCATTATCCCCAGGCTTTGTGTGTGTTTATGTTACCCTTCCATTTTCCCTTCAGATATGACAAGCAATTCCTAGAAAATATGTTATAAACTCTTCTGCTCTGGAGTTCTGCCACCTCTGATTGCATTCATTTGAGCCAAGGATGCAGTTCCAAAGTAAATCAATAAACAAGACTTAAAAGGGTCCTACAGACACAGGCTGGGAGCAGCACCACAGCCCTCCCCCCTCCCCAGTTATCTCTCCTGTGCTTCAACCTAACAAAATAAATGGGTGAAATCCAAACAGTAAAACACTTCCCAAAGCTCACAGTGCTGCTTTACAGTATGAGAGTAGGGGCTAGGGCTGCCTTGCAGCTGGAGTGTCCCTGGAGCCACCAAATCAGTGTGACTGCTTGCCACAGTGCTGATCTGGGCTGGTGGGAGGGTCTCTGAGGGATCATCAGCAGGGACAACCGCATTGCCAGCCTGTGGCACCCATGGGTGGGCTGCAGCCAGGGTCTCCTGGTTGGGAGACACCCAAGGAAACATCTCCACCCCAGTGAGGGACTGGAATGGCAAATCTGGAAAGCCCAGATTCAGAAAGGGGCCACACACTCCACTCTTACTGAAGACACTGAGGCCCCTCAGGCTTGCTATCACATCCAAGGAAGCACATCTACATTTACTTGGGGAGTACCTGCTCACCCTGAACCTTCCTTTACACTGCCTGTGGCTCCTCATACCTCCCAGCACCCCAACAGCCATTTGGGAACAGGGAATGGTCCTTGGGAGCCTCCCAAGAAGCTGACAAGGCTGTACTTCCTCCAGCACCTCCTCCAAGGTGAATCATAACAGACCCCATAAGCACAGTAAGGACTGCTGGCTAAACACTTCCCCAGGGAACAGGGAGAGGTGGGTTATTCATCACCACCTGCTCCCCAGGATCAATGGATCAGGCACACAGGATGAGGGTAACTTCAAGAGAAACCCAGACACAAAGCCTGCTTGTATGCACTCACAGCAGGAGTTACAGAGCACATTAACTCCACTGGTTGAATTATTTGGATTTGGGTGGTTTTTTGATTTCAGAATCTCCAAAGGCTGTGTAGACACAACGCTGACAGCTCAGCCAGAGAGAAGGGGTCCTGTAAGAACACCCCCTCACTCTGCCACCAAACAACTGTTGGGTTTTTACCTGGCTGCATCTTCAGCTGAGATCTCCATCACCTGTGTGCTGCTGGTTGTATTGGTGTGTCTGCCTGGGGCTGACTCAGGACACCCGTCTGCTGTTCCCAGCTCTGCTGCTTTCTCTCACTGTGAAATAAAACAAACCATTCAGGGTGGCAGTGCTCTCTTATTTTGGTTTTCTTCCTGGTCTCTGTTTAGTGCCTCTGTGCACTGCTTCCAAATCCAGCACTGTGTGTGCAGAGCCTGATTAGGGGAATTCACACTACCAAAATATACATCCTATGTGCTCTTCACAAGCAGTTACAGCCCTGGGGGAGCCTCCCACACAACACACTGGCACGGTGAAGCTCCTACTAGAGACACGTGGGACAAGCAGTGCCCACATCCCCTGCACAACAGGCTTACTCAGCCCCGGAGAGCTGCAGGACCTCGCTCAAAGGAACGTTTTCCTGGGAATCAGAGAGAGATCCCACAAACTGCTGCTCTTTTTAGTGAGGCCTGGGCTCATTTGTAGAGCTATGGAGGCCATGTCTGACACCACAGAGGAGCTTTGAGCTATCCCAGTCTGCAAAGAAGGCTCCCCTGAGGGACACAACTGCTGGAGGCCATTCCCATGACATTCCCATGTGTTCAGATCCTCTCTGCAGCACCAGGGAACTGAACTACACACGCTGCTGTGGTGCTTTGGTTTCTCTCTGTGCCTCCAGCACAGGCTGCCCTGCACCTCACTCAGGAAAACCCCAAATTCAAGCAGCCAAATTGCTCCTGGTGTCCATGCAAAGCAGCCCCTTGTCCCTGTACACCCTGTGGAGCAAGGGGAGCACTCCCACCCCACCCAGGCTGGCAAAGCCCCATGATGTGGCCCCAGTGCCACACTTCCTACCAGAGCCTGTTTTCCTGCTGGGGCCCATCCTCTGCTCTGGGTGCCTGCAGCACTGAGCACCTTTGAGTGTGCTCAGCCATGGGGTAATTAATGAACACAAGTGGTCACTTCCACTGTCTGCAACTTGAAGGCAACTCCAATGAAGTCAGAGCTGGAGCTGCACTCGACCAGGGCACAGCCACATCTGGGGCTCCAGACCTTGGCGCGTTTGCTCTCCCCGGCTGCGCAGGGAGTCAGGTGGTGCCATTCCTAGAAGGTGAATAAATTATTATTGCAAATTACTCTGATGAAGTGGCTTTTATTAGAAAGCCAGACACAAAGGGAGCTTGCTGATTGGCTCCCAGTGATGTCATAGGCAGCACAGCACTCAAATGCAGAGATGTGAATTTTCTCGTCTGTATTTTGCGTATAATTTTCATTTTCTCCTGGCAATAAAGACTCGCCAGCAGAGTCTTTCACCCCGGGAGGGCGGGGGGGGAGTCTGTGCTGCTTAAGTGGCTGATGAAAGCAAAGTGGCCTTTGTTCATCTGCCTCACAGGGAACCCCAGGCTAACAGTTTGCACCCACAAAGGCACTGTGGTTTATTGTTCTATTATAAGCCCACCACTCCATTTTCTAGGTGGGTAGCAGAGAAACTGGCATTTTTTTGGCTTGCATACACCTAAAATCATTCTGATCACAGAGATTTTGCTCTTTACAAGCTGAAGCTTAAAGTGCAGATAAAGCAACAGCCTGGGTATCATTCTGATCCTCAGCAAAAGGTGAGAACGAGGCTCTAGAAACAACCAGGCAGCAAAATCCAACTAATTATTTATTTTCCAAGTTTCACATCGTGTTTTTTCCTCCCTGCAAAGCCACTATGAATTCTCAGTGAGGTCTGTCAGAGGGGCAGACTCAGCTCCAAGCACACTGCGCGTTCTCATTTCTCCTCCCTAACTGAACCTCGTATTGAACTTACAAAATTTGCCAAGCAAATGTTCCAGCTTTAATCATTCCTGAATGCAATAGGCACAGTGGGACAGCTCAAACAGTAGAACCCTGTGTGGACAGCAGGCGTGGAAGTATCCCTTGCCTCACTGAACTGGAATGAACTCCCAACATGTGAAGGCTGTGGTGAGCTCTGCAGCTCCCTCATGCAACGCGGCCGCAGTTCTGGGCTCCAGCCCTGCTGGACCTGGACACGGCAGACTGGAAGGTTTTCCATCCATCCCTCCCTCCCTTATGTAAAATCAAGGTGCAAATTTTGCTGAGAAGGCCAAGAGTAACATTTCCAGCCCTGGGAACAGTCTCCTGCCTGTGCCGTGCAAACACCAGGTTCTCCTCCAGCAGACCCAGCACAGATCCCGAGCTGACCTCCAGCATTTGCCCATTCCCCTTTGATTATGGCTCTGAAGCCATCTGTCCTGCAAGGGCAGAAAACAAAACACATCTATCACTTGGAAGATGTCCTGGAAACCCCCAGATAGTTGCACTGATGAAACTGAACACTGAGGGTTGCTGGAGAGCTCCAACATAGCTAGATTTGCTGTTCCCAGTCCTGAGGTCATGACTCCCTGCAACATCATCAGCTCCACTTTATTCCAGGTGGCTTGAAGTGGGAAATCATTCTCCCTTATCACCGAAGATTTGCTGAGCTGCCTGCCCTCTGCGGATAACAGCAGCTGCCTTCAGACTCCTGGAGGCTGGATCTGAGGCTTTTGAAGTCCTGAGGGTGAAGGTGCAAGGAACAGGCATCAGGGAAGGAGACTCCTGACTATGAATCAGAGTTAAAAAGGAATGGGAAGGCAGCAATCCTGGGAGAGGATGCTGGCTGAGACACACGGCCTGCATCAGCAAAAAGGGAACAGGTTCCCAAGTTTAAGACCTGGAACAGATTCAAATCACCCCTTTTAGATCTGACCTCCTTTCCTGTCTGAGGGAGACAGTGGAGAGGAGAGGGAGCCATGAATCTCGAATCCAGCCCCTGCTTTGCCAATGTGTGGCTTGGCCCTACATCCCTCTTTGCTTTTACCACTCCATGTGAGAATAAAGGGTTTTTAAAAGCATCAGAAGAATCTCAAGTAAAACAATTTTATTGTTCTTTAAGAGCTTTGTTATACATCTCTGGAGCTCTGGCTTGGACCACCACAGACCAGCAACAGGAAGCTCAGAACAACCTTTGGATATCAAATTCCAAAACTGCAACTACTGGCCAATAAAAGAAGCCTCTGTAGGACACAACACACCCACACAGATGGCACAGACCACAAAATCATCATGCTGGGCCTAACTCAGCTTCCCTTCCTCACCGAGAGCAGCAGCCTTGCCCCAGTCTGATTCCAGCAGCATTATTCCCCTGGGAAGCAGCTGGGCTCTAGGGGAGAACACAGTCCCACCTACTCACCTCTCACCTCACAGGAGCCCCTCTATTGCTTGGCTTGTAATGAAATTGGGGGTTGATGTCTCAGGCAGCCCCTCCCTTACACTTGAGCACAGTATTAGAATCATATCTGGATTATAATACCCAGTAAACTGTTCTGGGGTGATATGAATCAAAGCCCTGAAAGTGGGATTGCGTTTAATTAATTGTGGCTGACAGATGAAGGTATTGATCGCAGATTGAGAGGTTCAGGACTGGCCTGGGGGGTAATTGTTGCAGGGCACATTGTGTTAGGGTGATGTTTTCTTCATTTCTGGCGATGTAGGAGGGAAGCAGGGGGAAAATAAGTGAATAATTGCAGCTAATTAGAACTTGCGTGTACATCCCAAATTAATTTGTCTGAGTAATCAACCACCACCAGCAGTCTGATCCAAAAGGAAAAGGTAACAACTGCCCAGAAAGATCTCAATTGCTCCCATAAATTCTGCAGTCCCAGGTCTGGGATAAATGTTTTACAGAACTGAGGCCTTAAATTATTGAGTGGAAACACTTGTTTTTGCTTAAGATGTACAATAGGTAAAAAGGGCTGGGTGAAGCTGAGGGATGGCAGATGATTGCCTTCACCTTCTTCCCATTCCTATCCATTTGCAACAGGCTGGACCGTCGGCAGCCTGCCCAACACCCCGTCCCCATGCGGGACACGGGAGGTGCGGGACGGCCGCAAAGGATCAGCCGGGCCGCTGCTGTCGCGGCGGGGTTAATAAGAGGTGTCTGTGCCGGCGGCGGGGGCAGATGGAGGCGAGGCTGCGGCAGCCCCGAGTGCTCACAGCGCCCGGCCCCGCTCGGGCCGCGGGATCCCCTAATCTCCCACGGCAGCCCTGCTGCTACAAACACTCTCATCACGAACGCAGCGGGGGCAGCTCAGCACAGACAGGGAATGATCTAGCAGGGGGTTAATAAAAGGACTGGCGCAGAACAAAAAGCCTGTCAACCGCCACAAGATGTGCTCTCCACCCCTGCCACCCCCCAGGAAATTAAAAACTGCAGCCCGTGGCGTGCAGTGTTCCCTGCAGGACCGGACAGGGCACGGGGAGACGGAAGGGTAGGGTGGGAAGGGGGAAGTTGGGAGTCAGATGTATGTCCCAGCTGTTGTTTCTGATATGATATACCAAGTACTGTTACTCTAAAGGACCAGACTACATGGTCTTTCCACACCTGATGAGACCAAGGCACATTTTGGTGTGCTGGTGCCAGTGGCTGCTCTTGGAGACAATCCACTCGATCCTGCCGGGCTGGAGGGCCAGGCTGCTCTGCCTGCCTGACACCGCTGAAGTCCATGCTAGCAGGTTTCCATGGAAATGCGAAAAGAACAAATGCCTGCGACATGATACACCTTTTCTGATGTAGATTTGGACCATTTCTAAAACATCTCTTTCTAGTGACAGCCTTCAGGATCGAATATTTTGAGGGCAAAAACAAAACAGAACAAGAAGGGGGAGAAGACATCTGATAGTATGAATCAAAACACACCATCCTTTCTGATGAGCAGCAGCTGAACTGGAAAGCACATTAATGCCCTAAAACAACCTTCTAGGTAAAGAGACCCCCGCACTAAATATAACGTAATTCGCAGGCCCCTTGTTTCTCAGAGGCAAACGGTAACGATCTGTCCATCCCCTCTTCGGCCTGTTTGGGGTGAAGTTTCTATCCTCGTTTCCCCTCCGAGGGGGATCCCTGCGCTTCCCCGGCTGTCGCTGTGAGACCAGCCCGGCAGTGCTCCGGCAGTGCTGCGGCAGCGCGGGCCCGCAGCGCCCTCTCCCGCGGCTCCGGGGCACCCCCGGCACCGCAGCATCCCGCACACGGACACCCCGCATCCCGCGGGCTGCACGGCCTCCGGACAGGCCCGCGGGCTCCCCGGCAGGGCCAAAACAGCACCGACTGCCACACACCTTGGAGGAGTTTTGGCGAGCAGAGACAGTGTTTGTGCTTCCCTGCTTTCCAGCAGCGCTGGGCACTTCAGATGATGGCGAGGAGGTTCACGGAGGCTCTGCTGGGGGCCTGGGTTTGGCATCTGCCAGACGAGTGAGGAATAAAGCAATTCTGCTTCTATTGGATGCCGGTCTCTGCTCATCACCCAAGGGGTGGCTGCACCTCGTGGTGTCTGGAGCAGCCAAAAACTCACTGGTCTGCTCTTGTACCACTATTCGGGTTTATAGAGCCTCTCAGCAGCTGCTCCTGTCTCCCACTGTCCCAGCACTGTGCTCCAGGCACCTCTGTGCCCACACCACAGACCTGCCTGCCCTGGGACCTCATCCCTGCACCCATCAGTGCAGCAGGATACACTTTAGGACAGGGGCCATCAAACTTTCTAAACAGGGGGCCGTTTCCCTGGCCTGCAAACTGTGTGGGGGCCGGTTTGTATCCGAGAGGCGCCCCTGGAGGCAGGTGGAGAACGAGGCGCAGATTAAGTCATGGCGGCGGGGGAGGGGGGCGCGGGCCGGGTTCGGCAGCTTCGGGGGCCGGTTCTGGCCCACGGGCCGTAGTTTGGGGATCCCTGCTTTAGGAGAAGAAACACAAGATATTTGCGAAGCCAAAAGCAAAGCAATGACAAATTTTGTCTCTGTAGGGAGTTTGCCTGGTTTGCTTGAGATCGTTATCATTTTAAAGCTCAAGTTACTACTCCTAGTGCTGGGAGCCAAGGAGCTTCATGAATACAGATACACTGCACAGACAGAATAAATAAAGTTCTTCTACAGTTGTCATTTTATATTCCAAGTGGGTGAAAATGAGGTGTCCCATCCCCAGGAGACCCAGAGAGGAGGCTGGACATTAAACCTTCATTAGACCCAGAGAGGAGGCTGGACAATAAACACAGCCTGAGATGCCAGGTTTAGCTCAATGATTCCACACTGCCAGGAGAGCAATGTGCTGCAGAAATCAGCCTTCCTCCAGGGATCACCACTCCCAGGAAGCACAGGTTTCCTGGCTGCCAGGAAAACACTTGAAAACTGGAAACACTCCTGCCCTCCCTCAGTGCAAGAGACCAGCATGAGAGCCAGACCCAGCTACAGCCACAGAACATTCAGCACCACATGACAGTTGCTGGAATAAAGTCAGCAAAAGAACTTACAAATGAAATCAAATGGGATTTCAATTGACCAGAACATTTCACTCGGCCCAGGGCTCCCTGTGAGCCAGAAGCAGCAGTCCTGTGCCATGTCCCAGCCCTGCTCTCCCCAGCGTGGGCACTCGCAACATCTGGTCAGATGTGCCCTTGGGTTCTACCCTGGCTCGTGCACCAGCACCTGCTGCTGAGAAATGGCTTTTTGCAATATTCCTTCCTGCCACATCCATCCCAGACAGCAAAATTAAACATCACATATTGCATGTTCTCACAGATCTGCCCGGCCAAGACATCCCCTGCAACAGCAGCCTTGACTCACACACCACCTGACCTCAGTCTGTTTGGCACTGATGGGATTTCCCCCAGGCTTGGGATGATTGTTCCTTCTTTTGCTGCCATTGTGAAAACTCCTGTGTGTGCTGTGTGGGAGGTGAGGGCTGGGTGGGGGCAAGCCAGTGCTATGCTGACAAGGGGCTGCTTACACAGGGTTATAACGGGGCTGAGTCTGCTCTGTGCTCCATGACCAGCTGGCAGATCTGTGTTTCTCCCGCCTGCTGCTGAGCACGTCCCAGAAGACCACGTATATCCCTGTCCTCCAAGTGTCATTCATCCTACACCTGCACTGAGTGTATGTACTTGTGGTTTCAGTGAACTATGAGTGAGCATTTACCTGCTCAATGGATTCTGCAACTTCCAAGTGCATGATTTATCTTCAAAAAGCTGTGTAACACTGTTAGGATCTGCTGGTGGTAGTTCCAGGTGGTCTTTTGTGCCAGTAATAGAGGATTTGGCGTTTCTTAGCACTTTTCTGCTTTGTCTGGGTTCTTCCACCACTGCTGGCTATGGTAACATTGAAAGCATCAGCTTCAGGGCATGCAGACACCAAGAAATAAGTTCCCCTCTTGGTGCTCTAGGCTGAGGAACACATCGAGTTCAAAGGAGACACAGGCAAGTTCCACATGCCCCTGAGTCTGTCACTGGACATACACCCTCCCCTGACATCAAACACTGCACCAGGCTGCCCTGTCCCCCTCAGGCACCCCAAGGACTCCCCTCTATTTGCTCTGTTTCCTGCAGATGTGTTTGTGACAGTGGTGGTCCCAGTGCTGGACATGGCAGTAACCTCAGGAGGGTGACAATGACACTGTCCTGACAGAGCTGTCCTCGCTGAACCAGCACCAGTGCACACCCCTCACTCACTCACTGATCTGGGCAGGCTCCAAAGCCACCTCTCCCTCTGCACTGCCCACAGCTCCCTCCTGAGCTCAGACCAACTGTTATTCCAGCAAAGAAGTGAATCCCAGGAACGTGAGGACAACTGCAGAGCCCCAGCTTTGCTGGGACTGGAGTTTACAGTTTGTACTTCCAGGGTGACATTGCAGATGAAAATCAGAATGCACAGAACACACAAAAGGAATCTTTAAAAAGCATTTTCTGCTTTAGGCAGCCGAAGAGATGTCCAGATCTAGATTCACTAGGTCAGCCTTGTCTGAGATACACAACTCCTTCTCCTTGCTTTGCCCTTCTGACTCCTTCCCCTTCTCAAAAACGCCTTATCCAAGTCTCCTGCCATGCAACTCCCAGGACAGTCTTTCCAGGGGGCTGCAGGAGCTTATTTGTTTAAGTGTCTTCAGGCACAAAGTGAGACTTCCCTGGTGCCCCTCAGTCTTGACAGAGTAGCAAATATTCACAGCTATGTCTTACAGTTTGTTCTCAGATCCCTGCTGACTGCACCCATAGTTCGGTTGATGCCCTCTTTCTCTGTGTTTTCCTTTACTCAGAATAAAGATCTCATTTTCCTGCTGCCATGTGGTATTTATGATCTGCGAGGTTGCTCAGGGTGCCAACTCTGTACCCTTGTGTCCTTTTCTCATCACACAGAAACAACCTGCAGCATTGTCATTTCAGCAAAATACACCAAAGGCATTTTGGGGGCATTAACAGTGGCATTTTACAACTGCTCCTTGGGGATTTGATCTCCTCCTTCTTAGAATACCTTCTGTCCTTGAAATACAGCTTGAACTTTTCACGAGACCACAATTGCTAAGCATTCCTGTGCTATTTAGAGGCATCTTTGCTCTGTTGATAGCAGTGACATGCACAGCAAAGCTCTGCTGCCACTCTGTTTACTGGGAACAGATGACACGGTCACCTCTCAGTTCCTATCACTGAGACCTGCTGTGGTTGCATCACATGGATGTAAATGTCTCCCTAACAGTTTTCCCTTTGGAAGGGCTAACTGAAGGCTTGCAAATATGTGAAAGGTTTGGAAGGAATCTGGAGTTTACACATCCTAATGGTCTCTGAACTGGCAGCACACACCTTTCCTGGGTCAAGTCCCGACCCCAGGAACCCAGCAGGTGTCTGCCACAGGCTGTTACAGCAAAGTAGGATTTCATTTGAGGTTTATTCCCCCAGCTCTTGTTAGCAGATTAATGACTTTGTGATTATGATTTGCCTCAGCTTCTGTCTTGAAGATGCATCTGCAGCTGTTTGAGAATGTCACTGCACCGACTGCTGCACCTCCCTGCTTGCTGTGCTGCTGAGACACTGAGTAACCTGCCTGGGAAACCCTTCCCCTGGGGTGAAGGATGGCAACACTCCCCTCATTTCACAAAAAGGCCAACGGAAAGACTCCTGAAAGCTTCTGCCAGCCCAGGAAATGAACCTCAATCCCTGCTCAGAGGGATTCAGGTTTAGCTCCCGTTTCTGGCAGCTGCTGAACAGGACATGCAGCACCAACCAGCCCTGCCTGGAGCAGGGCAGAAGCTCCTCCTACCTCCCGTGTCTGTCACCCAGGAGCACCACAGGGCTCACAACTGTTACTCTCTGTCCTGCCAGGCAAGAATTGCTATTTCAGTGGGAACACTGAAGGCTGATGGAAATCTGACAGTCCATGGCTAAGCTGCACTACAGCGCCAGCTGAGAAGTGGGTGGTAATGAATCTTTTGTCAAATAGTTAAACTGCCTTTTCTCCACATTAATTAATTCACAAGGAACATATCCCTTCATGGTTTCACAGCTGCAAACAGAGCCAGTCTCGCCTCCCCTGCACTATCTGTCAGTTGTACCACAAAGAGTGGAAGAGCTCACTCAGTTGTTACTCACGTGATCAAATCATGGGGGAGAAAGAAAATCCCTGCCCTGGCTTTCAGTTCACCTGATGTTCTGAGCTGCCCCACATCGATTTTTCTATAGCTGCACCCACACAGCTGGTTCTGACTTGTGTTTTGAGCAGATCCACAGGGCCACGACCACAGGCAGGAGCCCCACCACAGACTCACAGCCCGGCACTCAAGGCACAGCCCAGTTCTATTTTTAGTCCAAATTTACTTTAGTCTGTATTAAATTCCAGGTGTCTGTTGGATATCTCCACCACAGTGGCAACACTCAGATCACATTTGGCTTCCCATGGACCAGATCCAAGGAGTGATGGACAGCTGGATAAGTGCCCAGCTGAAAGCTGAAGAGCCCAGCAGTGAGAAGCATCTCAGCACCTGTGTCTCAACAGAGACAGGAACAGAGACTGGAAACGCAGCTGTCCATGGGCTCCTGCTCCTCATCTGGTAACACAGATATCTGGACAATCGCAAAGCCTGGTCATCAGGTGCTTGGCGTGTGCCCTTTCCCAGCCCAGTGTTCTGTGCAGCTGCCCAGACCTGTCTTTCTCACCTTCGGCTGCCAGTTAAAGTGCTACATCCACAGCAGACTCCAAAGAGTTATCAGCTCCTTTCCTGGAAGGGAGCTTTGTTTGGGGAGGCTTCCTCACACACCTCCATATTTGGCATCTTAGGACTCCACTTGAAGTGAAAACCAAGCTCGGTAACACCTCTCCTCTCCAGAGCAGGACACAAGGCAGTCACAGCACATCAGAGTGCAGACTCCCACAGCCCACAGTTCTATCTCTGGAACAGTGAGATACCTGGGAAAGAGAGAGCCAGCCATCCCCTCACTGCTCACCCTCTGGACACAGAGGACTTCACAGCCCTCTATAGCATTGCTGTGGAGCTCAAAGGTTCCTGTTTAGTCAACCTTTTCCTTGTACAGAGGCTGGTCCAGACCAACAACTGTTGTTCTTCCTTGCTCATTTTTTATACTATGTAGTTTTTGAAGTCAATGGGCAACCAAAACTGT
The DNA here is from genome assembly GCA_035041135.1 of Platyrinchus mystaceus. Classification (NCBI taxonomy): domain Eukaryota; kingdom Metazoa; phylum Chordata; class Aves; order Passeriformes; family Tyrannidae; genus Platyrinchus; species Platyrinchus mystaceus. The sequence continues at coordinate 18,670,339 of JAWWLV010000018.1, read as the reverse complement.
CCTTGTAAGTGTGTGGCTAAAGAGAGTGTTCTGTCAGCAGCTGATTCCTCAGGAGCAAGTCATTGAAAAGTTTAAGTGTTCCCCTTGGAGATGAATGACCTCCTCTAGACAGCAGATGGAGTAGGCACTTGCTGCTGAGGTCTTCTGCACATGTGATGTTTCAGACTGAGGCAAAACAGGAAGGAATAAAGTGACCACCTGACAATCTGTCTTGGCCTCTGCTGAAAAGGGAAATGTCACTGCAGTCATTTCTGAAATACAGAGAGCAGCAGAGGTAGAAAAGCATCGGCATGCTTTCTTCTATACTTGGGTAAAGATGAAGGAGGAAGAGTCTTTCTCAGGATGCCCAGCATGGAGAAGCTTTCAGTGCCTTGTCTCTTCCCTTTAGCCCACCTGCCTTGCCTTGCAGAGCACAGCAGGGTGGTTCACCAGTGCTACAGGCACAACAGCCACTTCTATGGGAGATGTGCTGTGCTTTGGGGCAGTGAGATCAACCACCTCGTCACCCCAAAGAGCCTGAGGACACCTCAGGAAAGCCTTCAGTCCTGCAGGATTAATGAAGCACGACCTCCGAGCTCAGAGAACGGACACAGCGTAAATCACACGCAGACTCGCAAAAGGAACTCTCTGGAGCCTGAGCTGGTTGGTCACTCAGCAATTTCCCTGGGAACCCACCTGGTTTTCACTTTGATCTCTTTTGGTTAGTGACCTTTTCTTGTCATATACATTGTCCAGCCTAGAGGCAACACATCCTCACAAGACTTACAGGTGCCACAAAACTACAAAGGAAAAAGGAATTTCCCACTCACAAAGCCTCAGCAGTATCTATGCACTCACTAAAGCAAAAGCAGACCTCAAATAATTCTTATAAAAGGACAGGTTGTGTTCTGGATTTCTGTGGTTTCCCATGTTTATAGTTTTATTTCCAGATTATAAGATAACTTTCTTTGAAATCTTTTTCAAGCCCTTCCTCATGCAACCAGTTTCAGCATTCTCTTGCTTCTTCACCTCCTCTTTATTTTATAAAATATTTTCTGGGTGTTCTGACTGTGCATCACTTTCCTAAGCTGTGTTTCTACTTCTCTGATCATCATCTCTGTGAAAGAGGTTAGAGACCTCTTCTACCAATTCAAACAAATCTGGTTCCATGTGCAGCCACAATTCCAACCCTGGTTTCATTCTACACCAAACACTCCATGTCCTGTGTTTCCTGTCACTCACACAGAAGGAAAATACCAGGGACGACTCTGTCACAGCAAATTCTGTGGCTCAAACCTCTGTGGACAGATCTGGAGCTGACAGCTTTGCCAGGCACCACTATTTATGAGCTGTGCCTGTTAACACACAACACAGGGATGTATGTGAGTGCTTTACAGAGTGAACTATGAAACACACAAATAGGTTTGGCAGTCTCAGAGGTGAAATTCTGAAGCAACTGCCTCTCAGAAGACCAATAGACACACACGCATTGCAAAATCTGATTCAGGGTTCAGTTAGCATGTTAAAATATGCTCAGCTCACAATATTGCATAAGGCACATCCTATCAGTCAGCAGATCAGCCACCCCTGGGAGAGCAGAGCAGTCCAGACTGCCACAGCCTGGAGTTGCTGGAGCACAGCCTGGGCTCACCTGGCTGGAAGGTGCTGAGGAACAGGGTGCTCAGAAGGGTGGGGCAGGGGAGGCCCTGGGGCTGCTCTGCAGTGACCTGTAAGGCAGGACCTACCAGGGTGAGCAGTGTGTACCTGATGTCACCATCACCTCACGGTGTCCCCACCCTGGGCCATGCTGCACAGCTGTGTGTGTGTGACTGCAGTGGCAGAATGGCAGCTGAGCACAAGAGCCGCTCCCCACAGAGTCAGACCCTGTGCCCGAGCCCCAGACCGGCTATTCCAGACAGGCACGTGACACTCACCGGACGGGAAGCACAAAGAGCTGTTCCCATACAACACTCAAAGCACGAGTGTGTTTTTGCTGGTCAAACTGTGGGGCTCTCCATCACAGATAAAGCCTTTTCCCTCCCTCCTGCTCACAGAAATCTGACTTGAGGCTCTCCAGTCCCCTGCAAAGTACTCTCAGCAGTCCCCCTCCCCCCCCCCAGCACTGCAAGCAGACAGACCTACATCACTGCCATCACTTTGGCTTCTCTATCCTGGTCTCTCCAGACCTGCCCAAATCCTTCTTCCTCAGTCCTCTGCCACAGCAAGGGCTTCAACCACAGCCTGAAGGGCTGTAAATCAAAGGCTTCTCAGAGATCCAGCTTTCAGGAGTTTTCTGGAGTGGTAAGAGAGATCAGGGTTGCACTTCTGGCATGTAATTTTGCTGGTGAGGTTGTACTACACCAGTTCGTGAGTTTGAAGTATGTGGTGAGTTTTAGCAACACCCTTTGTACCACAAGAGTGAGGTCAGGCTCGACAGAAACCAAACATTTCACAGCACATTCACAACCAACCACACCAGCACTGCTGCTAGTGCTGAAATGATGTGAATATAAATTATAAAAGCTATAATGCAGAATCCAAAGTATGTATGAAGAGATACAATCTGCATAACACTCGGCAATGAGAATGCAAATTGGATGGATTTAGGGGACTAAAGAATAACTTGAGAGTTTTGGTTTCAGAGTTCCTTCCCAAAGATAAGATTGAGCATCTGTCAGTCATCTTCCATCTTGCCAAGTTGAGAATACATGAAAACACTTAAAGCATTGCTCTGCTCATATATACCCATTCTTTTTTCTGAGCAGCACAACACACCTGTAACACACCTAATCACTCACGTGGCTGTTTACAGGGCCACACCTGACAGATAAACAGGGGTTTAGCTGCCCTGTTGTTCTGTAGCTCTTGGCACCTGACAGTGTTGCAGCTGGAGTCTCACAGGGGCCAGAATGGAAACGCAATCACAACACCTTCAGACCAAGGTTTTCTCACTTCCTGAGGATAATTTCCTGACCTGTCTTCTCCTCACAAGGTTTTGAGTTGTTCCATCTCTATTGATCTGAACCATTTGCTCCAGCAACAAGGCGACTGCTCCTGAGCTCAGCAGTCAGTGCCACCACCTCTAATTGCTCGGGGTGTTCACCAGCACAGGTGGTGCTTCACGCCCGCTCCACTTCCCGTGTATTTTCTGGAAGCCAAGCTGATCACCACAGGGTGTGAGCCACCAGCACTGCAAATCCCAGCAATTTGGCTCCAGCTGAAAGAAACACATCAATTTGGATGTGGATGTTGCCAGCTCCAGCTCCAGCCCCGGTGTCTCAGCCAAGATGGAAACCGTTCCAACCCCCACTGCTGAGCTCTCAAAAACTGGGAGGGGGCAAGGCCTTCGAGGAAGGAAGATTCATAACCAGGGAGGGAGGGAAAGAGATTCCCTGTTCAGCAACACTCACTTCTGCAACAGCAAATGTGTCCAACACAGTTCAGATTCTGCAGAACATCCACACAACTGGCATCTGACAGCTTCAGACTCTTCCCAGCTCTCATTCTGGGAACAGACCATGCTGATACCAATTATTTTAAACTGGGATTTGCATCTTTCCCGTGTGATTCTACTTATGAAGTGCTGCACCACTGAGGAGAGGTCTGCAACTGCCAAGACATGAAAGAGTGTTTGTTATTAACACATCACTATATAATTAGGGGTTTAGCAGGGGGCTGGCCATTCACATGCTTTTTCCTCTGTTGCTGACAGCACAAGATGGAAGTCTCCAGGTATCCCGTTAGGTGACAAGTGAAAATGAGTTCTGCGGCCAAAACGAGGCAATTTGGCACAGTTTAATGGAGAGATGGCATTTTCTGCTCAGAAAGGGCCCAGAACTGGAACAGCACGAGGTGTTACAGACGGAGACTGAGCTGTGCTGGCCAAGCTGAGTGGGTGTCTCATGGAGCAGAGCAGCAGTGGGTGCTGAAGTCCAGGATTGAGATCTGCTGGCAGAGCTCAAATGGGGAATGTTGCCCAGTTTCTGAGAACAACACAGAGTCTGTATTTTAATTAGAGTTCCTCTGCTCATCTGCATGGCTCAGCACAAACTTTCTGAATTTTCCAGGCCTTTTGCATCCATCCAAAAAGCCAATCTTGCACTTTTTCCTCCTTGTCCCCCAGTGAAGCCTCACCAGTAGTGACCACTCTCCCCTGTGTGTTCTCCTGTTGGCTCCCATGAAATGTCACAGGTACACACCCAGTCCATGTCCATGGACTGATGTATGATTCTGTAGAGTGTCCAACTGGGATTAAATGAGGCCTGTGATCAAAGGCAGGGATCTCAAGGAGCAGTCTGACAGCAGGGAAGGTGTGATGACACACAGATGAGTGAGCTGGACACACAGAACCAGAATAACTGACTCCAGGACTCCTGAGAAAGGCAGAGGAAAGCGCTGATACGATGGGAGTGCTGGACAGGACCATGCAAATCCTGCCCTAAGTGCTGCCCAGGGTTTATCAGCTCTGGCTCAAGATTCCATCCCAGGCACTGCAGATACGCATGACCAGTCCCAGCAACAATAAAGGAATTCATGGCTTGGAAAAGCTCCTCCCCATCCCACATTGTGCACAGGCCTACAGCTTAACTGGCCAAAGTAGGTCAGAGGGAATGGGTTCATTTGCATATGCAAATTCAACTTAACAAGGAGTAAAGACAATTGCTTCAAGCTTGTGAGTTCAAAGGAAGAAAAACAGGTCTTCAGAGCTCCTTGGGAATTGGAAGCTTTGGCTTTCACCCCTCCCTGCTCTTTCCTCCCCTTGCCCACCCTCAGTCCCTTTCCTCTTGCCTCCTGCCTAATGAGGGTCTGGCAAACCCCCGTTTCTCCAAACCAAGCCCATGGTCACAAACTGGGGGAGGTCAAAAGCTCACACACAGAGGACTGTCAGCTCTGAGTGGCTGTGAGAGCAGGTGCCATGTGTGCAGCTCTCCATAGCTAATCTTCAAACAAGCAAGGAAACACAGCTTTTGTTTGCTTCCTGCAGAAAAAGTCTTTCCACCTTTCTTCTTTTTTTGCTAAAGGGAACAAGTTGCATTTCCAATAACTGAAGACTGATTAAAACCATTGTTCCCCTACCACCCCCCCAGTCACAAGCAGCTCAAACCACAAAACAGTGCCAAGAAAAAGATTTCCTATACAAAGGACTTCATAAAACCAGGAAAAAGAAACAAGCGGAAACTGCTGACACTGAGTTTTAACTCTTTCCATCCTACAAATCCCATAACTCTTACATTTCTCTTCCCATGCTTTTAATACAAGTATTCCAGTGAAAACTCTTGGAATCAGTGTGTCACATCTTTGAAATGACCACTAGGAACCAGCTTGCTCTTTCCATAATTAAACAGGTATTTAATTAATACCTTTTACTCAGCCTGAGTCAACTCCTATGAATCCAAGAGCCCTGTGTCCCTCTCTGTTACCTCAAACTAAAATTCATTGGGCACCAGGTGGCTCAAGGGAAGGAAACAAGGAGCCTGAGATCAGTTCTCAGTTGACAGTTTCACCTCTAATTTGGCTGTTTGAGGCAAATCTAGATCTCCATTGGCTTAAAAATAAACGTCAACCAAGAAATGGCTGTTTAGCTCTTTAACTGAACAAGTTCTCTGAGGGAACTTGTTTTTCAAAACCTTTTATTTTTGCTGGCAGATTGTAAAATGAATCTTTCAATTACCTTTGCAGCCTCATTCGAGTCCACTGCAGAACTGTTCATGGAGGCTGAACTCCAGCAGTTTATGGAGACCAAACAGGGATGGCTCCTCCCGAGCAGTTTCAATTTCGTTGATGCGAAAACTGTACCTGTTGTAAAAAAAGACAACTTCAGTCTTCAGGGCAGCAACTGCAGTAGCATCAGGTGACAAACTAATCACCCCAAAACGGCAGCATGGCTGAATTCCCCAAAGTGTTGCTGTGTCAGATTGTGTGCTGCCAAACCTTCTGCTGACACAGGACTAAGAATGGGGTCCCCGAGCGGTGCCAGCGCTCTGGGTCGCGCCTGCCCCGTGGGCACATCTAATTGTGATGTTCTGTGACAAGGCTATAAATACCCACAGTCCCACAGGTGAAGCCCTGATTGCAGCAGGGTTTTTGGGCGGGTATTTGCTCTGTTCTCACACTGCCTGCCTGGACTGGAGGGCTGTTTGTAACAGCACGAGCCTCACAGGCCTGTGCCCCGGGGAGTGTGAGCGTGGAACCAGCGAGGGTTCATAATCAGAGAGATCAAACATCAGGCAGAAAACCACCAAAGGGGAAACAATTAAATTTATTCAAATGAAAAAGCTACTGACAAAACCCAAAGACCACCTGAGCAAAGGAAAAGGGAGCGGTTACATATTAACAGAGCAGCTCTGGAGGGCTGAACATGGGCTGAGAGACAGAGATGATCACTCTGCCACGAGGCACTTCACCAGGAAGTTATTTGAGGGTGAACAACTGTTTGAGGGATTCCTTGAAGAACGGGGAAAGCAGAAAGACCTCTAGTTTATTTTCAGCATTCTGTTCTTAAAGATCATTACATTATAATACCTTAGGCTTATAAACCCATTAAGTGCCCAAGATCACTGTTCATCATCCACTGCCAGGTCTCACTCTCTCCTTCACCAGCAGTTCTAGTCCCCATCATCCCCCTGTCCTGACAACTCTACCTCCTTGGTGCTCAGAGGAGCAACTTCAGAGGAACAAAATAAATAAATAAATGAGGAAGTCCTTTATGCCAGTGACCAGTAAGAAATAGAACCTGTTGGGCAGACAAATGAGCCTGGAGGGCCAATCATGAATTTATGATAAGGGCTGCTTGCTGAACACCAATCCCTGCATCCTAAATAGTGGGAAAAAATCAACAAAAAAAAAAGCCTTCTGCTATTCCATCTCCTTTACTGTTTGCTTTCTCAGACTCTGAGGAGATGACAATCACTCACAACACAGAACTGAATAAGAAAATTATCAGCTGCCTCAGCCAACGCACTGTAGCACAGAGTTGTCAAACTCTTGCAAATTTTGTCGTAAGTCTCCGAGCAAACGTTCCTGAGATTTCTAAAGAAGAAAAACTACCTTTCATTGAAAAGGGAAACCTCCCTTTATCCTCACTACAGCATCTCTGTGCTGGATGGAACAGGCAGCAAAGGGCGCTCACAGCCCCCGCTCCCCAGCGCAGGCGGCCTCGGGGCTGGGGGCAGCTCTGAGGAGGGCAACTCACCCTGGAGAAGGCACGGAAGAGGATGAAACCAGATGCTACAAAAAAGAATATAACGCTAGGGTTGGTGCTTAGCTTCAGCCAGCGTTTGGTTTGCTGGACACAAGCCATTAGAGAGCCTCTGGTGTGAGGCAGAGGAGCTGGGGGACCACGGGCACTGCGCTGCTTGGGCAGCATGGAAATTCAACACAGAGCCACACGCGTGTTGGGAAACAAGGAACTGAGAAAAGGAGCACCGTGAGGAGGAACCCGGGGCAGGGGAGGTGGCACCAGGTACAGGTGCAGGTGCGACGCCCAGCCACGCTTCAGCTCAGCGCTGCTGAGGGCCCTGGCACCGTAGCAGCACTCACCGCGGGCTCCTCGCCTCGGCTCCCCGCTGCCTGAGGGCTCGGCGACCCCGGCCCGGCCCATCGCCGGGTGCCCTGGCCCGGCGGTGCCCTGAGGGAGCCTCTGCCCCGCCATTTCCCCTCACGACGCGCCGCCCGCGCTATTCCCGTACTGAGTTACGCAGATGGCGCAGCCGCCCCACCGAGCCGTACGCAGGCGGCGCGGCGGGAGCGCTATTCCCGTACTGAGTTACGCAGATGGCGCAGCCGCCGCGCCGGGCCGTACGCAGGCGGCGCAGGCGGAGCGGCGCGCCGCGATTCCCGAAGCGGGTTCCGCCATCCGGCGGCCGGCGGGGGCGGGGCGCTCCGGAGGCGGCGTTGGGAGGCCCCCACCGACGGGGCCCCGCCTCAGCCGCGGCGGGGGAGCGGGAGGAGCGGAGCGGGGCGATGTGGCAGCGCTCGGTGTGCGTGGGCCTGCTGGCCCTGGCGCTGGGCTACCTGTGTGTGCTGGGCCCCGAGCTGCCCTCCGCGGCCCTGCGGCAGCTCTCGGCCTCGCTGCTGGGGACGCTGCGCCGCGCCCGCTCGCTGGAGGCGCGCACGGTGGCGGCCTGGCAGGCGGCCATTGTCCGCCCCGCGCGCGGCTGGGCGCGCGTCGCCGTCGGGTAGGTGCGGGAGCGCGCGGGGAGCGCCCCGGCCGCGGGGCGGGAGGGGCATCCCCAGATCCCGTTGTGTGGATGTACGTGGATGTATGTGGGTACGGATTTGTGCGTGGGTATGGATGTGTCGGGGCCTCTGCACGGGTAGGGATGTACCTGGGGTGTATCTTCCCCCTTAGGTGAGACCCCACCTGCAGAGCTGCCTCCTGCTCTGGGGTCCGACAGCAGAAGGACGTGGAGCTGCTGGAGTGAGT
>JAWWLV010000018.1:18558216-18656799 GCA_035041135.1 Platyrinchus mystaceus | reverse complement strand
ATGGAAGGGCAGAGCAAGGAGGCGCGACAGAGACGGCTGATGGAGGTGAGAGATGGGAACACCTGAGTCTCCCAGTTGTGGCAAGGCCTTGTTTTCCCAGGTTGGAAGGTGTAGGTGGGCTGTGCCTTAGGCTCTCCCACAAATCCCAGTGTTGCTAAAAGGAGACTGGGAACTGCAGGACTGGCAAAATAATTCTGTAACACTGACTTTTCTTATATTCAGTGGGTTGCCTGAGGAAGAAGGGTTGGTTGCCTGGCTGGAGAGCACTGACCTGGTTACTGGGCTTGTCTAGTGGCTAAACCACACCTTTTCTATCCCAGATACCAAGATTATCCAGGTCATAATCAACACTGGCGTTCCTTACACCACCTGTCTTACAGCTGAGTTCTGGTCCTGATGCAAGGCACTGGCCTTTTGTTGTGTTCTAGGATCAGCTGTTCTACAGTTCCTTCAGATTTATGAGGTTTTGGAATTAGTCCATTAGAAAGGTGCTGAGCTGGGTGCAGATTAGGCTTGGATACAGTTTTCCTGCTCTGGAATTCTGAAAACTAGCAGTTGTTTTTATTTCCACCCTTAGCAGTACATCCACTGGTCAGACATCTCATTTGGAATTAAATGCATTAAATCCATGCACAGGAAGATTATAGTATGTGTATCTCAAGTCAAAACCCTTTTCTTCCTTCTGTTTCTTAAGAAGTACATGTTTTAGTGTTGTTTTTCCTATTTTCCTGTAGGCTGTGGCCTCCATCTCCGATATCCCAACTGACATTCCTATTCACCTGGAGCTGGCCAGTATGACTGATCAGGATTTTATGAGCAACATTATGCATCAGGTAAGGAAAATGAAAGGACATGCTGTTTTCATCAGGTTCAGTACCACAGTGCACACACTGGTATATGAATACAGAAATGAAAATTTAGGATTAGGATTATCCATTCAAAGATTGAACCTGAGTTTATAATTTAAAAAAACCCTTGATTTCTTTGCAGAATTTCTTTCCTGCAGATCCTGGTGGTTCCTTGTTTACCCTGACAGATCTGATCTCAGTGTTAGGAGTGTTTCATATGAAGTTGATGTTTTGTTACTCTTGTCAAAGTGGGTGTCTAGAAAATTAATTTCACCAAATGGAATGTTTCCTTGGCCGAGTAATTCCTGCCAACTTGGAGAAGGGCAGTGACTTTGGGCTGCATCTCTCTGGGAAACTTGGTGCTGAGCACACCAGGATACTGAAACACCCACACCCTGAAGGAGGAACCCCAAATCCCACTGTCCCTGTGAAGGCAAACCCGTGGTTCCCGTGTTTCTGTTAGCAGGTCTTTCCCTTGGTGAACTCCATCGGGCTGAACGAGCAGGAGCTGCTGTTCCTCACCCAGGCTGCCTCCGGCCCCCACGCCTCCCTGGGCTCCTGGAGCGGGATTCCCGACGTGGGGGTGGTCAGTGACATCCTCTTCTGGATCTTGAAGGAGCACGGGAAGGCGGCGGAGCGGGCGTCCGACCTCACGCGGATCCACTTCCACACGCTGGCCTACCACATCCTGGCCACCGTGGACGGGCACTGGGGCAACCAGGCGGCGGCGGTGGCGGCCGGGGCCAGGGCTGCCGGCACCCAGGCCTGCGCCACCGACACCATCGACACCAGCAGGGTCCTCCTCAAGGCCCCCCGCGAGTTCCTCACCTCCCACACGGAGGCTCCCGCCAAGATCTCCCTGAATCCGGACGAGCCCGTGGTGCACTGGCACAGGGAAGGCGTCTCGTTCCACTTCACCCCCGTGCTGGTGTGCAAGGACCCCGTGCGGACCGTGGGGCTGGGGGACGCCATCTCAGCCGAGGGACTGCTCTACTCCGAGGCCTATCCTCAGTAGGAAACCAGGAACTTCTCCTTCTCCGGCGCTGCACGGCATCTGACACCCGTGGAGTGGGATTTGAGGAAGTGGTGGCATAGGAACAGAATCAGGGTGTGGTGTGTTTTCTGGGTATAACTGAAAAAGAGCCAAAGAATAATTCCAGGTATAAACTGTCGGTACATTCCAGTCACTGGGCAGTGACTCGAACACTTCACGTGCGGGTGCAGATGTTTCAGTATTTAATGTGAAAATTGGCTTTGTCCTGAGCAGGGGGGAGGGACACAAAGACCAAAATCCCTGGCTGGTGTAGGTTTGCTGTTTGTAGCTCAGAATGGATGTCAGGTAGTGCTGGGAAGTGCAGCAGGAGAACTCCCTGCCTGTGGATCCCAGGGAGAGCACAGCAGTGCCTGGCCCTGCCTTGCCTCTGGTAAATTCCAAATAAAAGGCTTGTTGCTTATCTCCTCCCAGCACACTGCAAGCCTCCCCTTGCCTGGGGTGGTGATGGAATTCTTGCCTGGTGAAATCACCTCTTGGTGTCCCCAGAGGGAGCCAGGGTCCCAAAATGCGATGCAGACTGTACCTACTGCAAGCTGTGCAGGTGATGCTGGCTGTCTGTGACTTAAAGGTGTTCAACTGAGCCCCAGCAGCCTGTGCTTAGCTTTTGGGAAAGTGGGAGTGAAGATAATCTGGGCTTTTATTTGGGGGACAGCTCTGCTTCCCTGCCAGGTGACCCCCAAAGCACTACCTGTGTTTGCTGTACACTAAATACCTTCTCTGCTGACAGCAGGGGCTTCTAGCTGGTGTGTTACAGAAATGCTCTTGAGTGCTGGAGACTCAGTTTTGGTTGTTTGGGAATGGTTGTGCCAAGTTCTTCAGTCTTCCTGCTCTCCATTCAGAAGGGTGCATATATTAGGAAAGGTCCCTCTGGAAGCTCAGAAGCTGTAACAGCATTTTCCAGGTAAGACTGAAGTGAGGAGGCCTTTTTAGGGTTTGATGTTGGAGCTTTTTTGACTAGGTCACCAATAGTTTCTTTGCTCTGGCCTTTGAAATTAAAAAAGCAGAACCCTGTGTCCTTGTTAGATATTCCTGGGGTTTTTTTACCTGTTCACAGTCACACACCACGAACTGCAGAGCACCAGCCTGGGTTTTGTCTCTGTTTTCCAGCAGGATTTGTCTCTGGCCACTTCAGGAACTTCAGGTGTATCCGCACAACTCTCACAGCCATTTCTCAGTAGAACTGGATTAAATGCCATCAGCATGTCTGGGCAAGCCTGTGCCTCACCAGAGTGTGTAGGAGGTCGTTTAAGGTCAGTCTTTGTGTCTGAATGGAGGGGAGGAGAGTCTGTCACTCAGGGTGGAGTGATCTGTCTCAGTAACACTGTGATGCTGCTGTCAGGGATGTTCTCCTGTTGGAAAATCCATCCTGAATGCTCTGCAAGGATAAAAATTGGCAGCTGTTGTACTTGCACTGACTCAGCACACAGTGCTGGCTGTCAGTGTGCATTCAGCTTTCTCTCTGAGCAAAGTCTTTTGTGTTGTACAGAGCAGAAATAGTCACTGCTGTGTTTTCCTGCAGCTCATCCCATCCTGAGCTTCCCTTGACTCTCAGAATTTTATCATGGGGTGGAATCTTCTTAAGACTGGAAGTATTTCTATCCAGATTATTATTTTTATTATTATTATTAATTATTGATAAACTGTAGCACAGGACTTGGAGTTCTGGTTTAGTCTTCCTAAATTAAAAATTAATTAAAAATCCTCTTAGCTGTCTGAGAGGTCCAAGGCCATTAGCAGGGTTATTTTGCAGCCTCTCATGGTGGCCAGGGCCACCAAAGACCATGGATCTGCCAGCTGGAGAACTGAGCCTTCCTGGGTCCCACTTTCCTGACACTGAGCCAAGCTGTGGATTCTCAAGTTGGAAACAGAACAAAACTAAACACACATAAGCTGTCACCAGCAATGGCCCTGCTGCTGTATTTCACTTCTCTCTTCCAAAAACACTTCCAGGGATGTGAGGCTGATTGGACTGGCATTCCCTGTGGCCACTTAAAACCACGGCACTGCACTTACAGACCTTGTCCAAGGGCAAAGCTGTGCTTGTGTTGACAGGAATGTGACAGGCATAAAGTATCTCTTTTTTTTAAGCTAGGTTGTATAAATAATTGGTGTATACAATTATAAAAAAGGAGTTCATTGCTTAGAAATCACCTGGGCCTTAATGCTAAACTCTAATTATTGTTAGCTTCTCCTTCCTGCTGCTCCTGTTCTTTCTCACCAGGTAACATTTCTCCCATGAGTGCCCTGGGAGTACCTGGCACTGTGAGTCACATCTCAGATGCAGCAGCTCGTGATGGCCAGGCTGCTGCTCCATCCAGATGTGCTTTATCAGGCACACAGAGCTCACCTGCCACCAGATGCACTTCCCAAGGATAATCCTTAAGCAGCTGTGCCGGTGGGATCCAGGATTCAGTTCTGAAACAATCTGTGTGGTAATAAATGTGAATTGGATGGGCCCAGCAGCCTTCCCTCCATGTTTCACGTGCTGTGAACATGATGTGCTTAACTTCCCTCTGCCTTCCCAAGGGAATGAGTCAGGATGGCAGAGCTCCTGAAATCCTTCCCCTGTCTGTGTAGTCTCACACCCCTGCACAGCTTCAGTAGTGACAGCACAGAAAAGCTGCTTTAAAAGCTGCAAAAATACCAAAGCTTCAAACCCAGGCTTGAAGTGACTCTGCTGCCCCTGATCCTCTCTGTCTCTGTTTGTTCTCCTGTGTTTCTCACACCTGGAAATCCACAGTGCTGGAGGACTCAAACCTGAGCCAACCTCACACTCCCAAACAAGGGTTTCCACTGGAAATGTTCATTCACACATGTTTGGCTGGAGGTGCATCAGCTGAGCTCAGCACTGTGACACTTCTCCATGACAAAACCTGTGCACTTGGGTATTTCCATCTTTGTCCCTGCAGCCGGTGCAGCCACCTTGGTTTGGGTTATTTTGTCTTATCCAGGATCCAGAATGAGCATTGTTCCCATCTTTTCTGTGCCTGTCCCCTACTGAAGGTCAGGTGGTGGGTTATTTGAGAGGTGTGAATCACAGGAGGCCGGCAGAGTCCCGAAGGACAAGTTCCTTCGCTGTGCCCTTGGTGCTCTCCATGGAAAAAACAATCCCAAATCCAACTCTTCCCAGTTTTAAAGACTCTACTGTGTTTTTTTTCCTCTCCAGGAGAGTTTCACAGCATTGCTAAGGAGTTACTTGATTTTCTGGTTTTCCTTCTGTGTTTCCTGGTTATCTCCTGTTGGGATATGTGAGATCCAGTTAGGTTTGCTCTTCCCTCCCAAATTCCTTTTTACAGAACTGGTGCTGAAAAGTTCCTTCTGAACCTTGAGCAAACTGCTCAGCAGCTGCTCTGCCCCGTTAGATGTTGCCTTAGAGCTCAGCTCCACTCAGCCACTGGAATCCAAAGCCTGGACAGCAACAGAGCACTAGATCCACTCCAAAACCCTCAGCACTTGTGCTTGGCTTTTCTTTTTTTTTACTATTTATTCTGTAAGGATATGCTGAGTTATCAGGAATTATGTGCCACAGGTGACCTTTCCAGCCACATCCTGAGGAAAGAGTTGAATAGTGCGAGTTTTGTGAGAATGGTACAAACAGAACTCGATTTCCAGTTACCCTAAAAGTTGGTTGGGGCTCTTTTTGGCACTTGCAGCTTGGGTAAGTTAGGGAGATAACCTCAGGAGAGCTGAGGGTTGGGAGTGAGTGACCAGCTCAAGCGTCTCTGTGCTAATATTTGGCACTGGGCGCTGCCTCCCGTGTCCAGAGCAGCTCCTGTCACACAATGTGCTGCCTTGCTACTCCTGGGCTAAGGAAACTCACCAATTTCTAGGGAAAACAGGAGGAAAAGCAGACAAATACTGGGTCTGATTAAAGTCTGCAGCAAAACCTGGATCTCGGAGCCAGGAACGCTGGTCCTGGCTGCCCAGAGACGTCAGATGAAGCTCTCCTCCGTAACAGATGGAGCAGTTCCTTGTGTAATCTCTCAGGTGGATCCAGTCTGAACTCTCGGGGAGTTTCTGATCCAGACTGGTGGGAGGATGTTCCCTCAGCAAAGGGAACGTGCAGGTTGGAAATGGCGCACGTGGCCGTTCCTGTCTGGGCCGGGAACTCGGGAATGCATCTGTTCCCAACAGCCTGGGATCAGCCTCTGCTGAGCAGATCTTACAGCAGCTGAGGGACACAAATCCTGGCAGGAATTGTGAAATGCAAGTGGGGGCAATGAAAAAAATACCCAGAAAACCTCCCCTGTGACTTTCTCAGACTTTCTCCTCGGAGCAGCCTGGGTAAAACTGAGTTCAGAGCTCACCTGGATCTTCCATTAAAAACACGGATTTTTTTTGGAGCAGTTTGGTTTGAGAGTGGTGAAGCTTTCCTTGTAGAAGAACTGGACTTTATCTCACAGAAAAGCCTTGGCAGATAAAGTACTTGCTGCAACACATGCTCCTTTGGAGTACATTTATGTGTGGAGCTTATTATTTTAGTCAAGTTTGACTTCACTGAGCACTGGTCCCTGTCTCTGCAGAGGAGACTTTGCCAACTAAAACCCACTTCCCAACTGGGAAATCTAAATTTTTAACGTCTTAAAGACCCCTGTGTCTACCTGGCTCAGGCACAACTGAGCAAACATGTACAGGAGCATGGCAGGTATCCACTAATCCTGCCTGTGCCATAAATCAGCATCCAGTTGTCTCAGGGACCTCAAAAGCAGATTTTTTGGGTTGAACATACATTGCTGGATGGATAAATTATTACTCTTGGCTGAAACAAGGTCTTGCTGCCCAGGCAGTTATGTTTGAGTGTCTTCTAGTCTGTTTTCTGTGCAGAAGCCAAGCTGCAGAGAACCTTGTGAGCTCTGTGATTTATCCTGGCTCATCAAAGACGTTTTCCTAAAAAGGGCAAGAAAAGTCCTAAAGCAGATGGTTTCTACTTCCCTAGAAATTAAGCTCATTATTGTTTTCCATCTTAAAATTTCCATTATGGGGGGAAAAGAGAAGATTAGAATTATGGCTGATGCCAGAAACAGGTTTTGGAGCATAAGGTGTGATTTCCAAAATCCCTAAATGCCTCAGTGCAGTCCTGCCGAAGAGTCCCTTGCTTAATTCCAGCCGAATGAACAGTCCAGCCTCGTTACCATTAGCACAAAAAAGCTCTCCAGAAAGATCCGAGGAATTTACTGTGTGCAAATGCCATCATCACCAGAGCCAGGGGAGGAGAGGGGGCAGGACGAGGAATTGCAGTTCTGTTTATTATCCAACTGAAATTACATATATAAAAATGCTTCCCAGGAAGTAGGAAGGTGCTACTGCTTTGTTTCATAGGAGGAGAATTGGTTCAATATCTGTGTAACCTCTTCACCAAGATACGTATTTAAAATAAATCCCTTCACAGGTACCTTCAAATGCTGTATGTGCTCCCTGTGTGACATTTACCCTATCAAAGCATCCTAGGACAAAAATCTGTCTTGAACTCAAATTTTGGGCCTGAGGTAAAGAATTCCCAGCCCCTGCCCACCCCTGCTCTGCAATCTTGACCTCTTCCTCCCAGGCACTCTGTTACACTGCAGGAACTCCCAGTGTAAGAAGTTCAGTGTGAATAAAAATGTCTGCACTGTACCTGATGTACCTGCTCCTTGTCTGGTTTGTTTCAATTTGCCAGTGCTCCACAAAAAAATCCTGTTTTCTTCAACTCCTGGCAGGATGGAACCCTTACAGGAGGGAATCCTTACAGGAATGCTGCCCTGGAGCTGTACTGACAGAAAAACCCAGCAGAGAGAACAGCTGGGGGGAGAAACAGCCACATTTAACATCAGCAGTTTGAGCCATCAAAACAGAGGGAAAAGTGAGGGTTCCTACTCTGGTGTTCTCCAGGGAGCAGGAGAGCACTTCAGCTCCTGGCTGGGCTCTAAAGATGCATTAATGTCGTTCTGGGTCACAGCAGCAAACACAAAGCACAGCTGAAGGATGGGGATGGACCCAGAGCCCTGCTCGTGCTGCTTTTACACTGTTGCCTCAGAGAAGTTTCCATTACTAACCTTCCTCTCCTGGACTGTTCATTATGGAGGGATACAATCCAACAGTGCAGAACTAAAAGCAGGAAATACATTTTCAAACAGCTGGGGAGCTCAACCAGCAAACAAAAAGAGCCCTGAAGGTTCAGTTTACTGGTTCTTTGTGGAAAATCAGCTGCTCGTCAGTTCAGCCACTGGAAGGCTGTGGTGTGTCCTCCTCAGGGTCCAGGATCCCAAGTCACTACTGCTGGCTTTGCTAAACATACTGGATGCCTCGGGATCCTTCTAGAGGGCTCACACCCAACCTGTGGAGAGCTGGATCCCCACCCTCCAGTCTCTTGCGGTGCCCACACTAAGAGTAGCTACACATCAACCTCTTCTGATCACTGCAACGACTTGGGACAGAGCCCACGTGCTAAAAATCACTGACACAAACAGCTGCATCCAGACTAACAGTGGAGTGAAGCCCCGTGGGGCAGGGAGGAGCAGGTCCCTTTCCCGAGTGCCAGGCAGCTCGGGAGGTGCCCAGAGCCCGTCCTACTCCGCTCCCTGCTGGCTCCCACGCCTCTCCTTGCCCTGCTCCGCATCCCCTACGGGTGCCGAGCTCTCCTCGGGGCTTGTTTCCGAGTCCTGGTCTGGTTCCAGAGGCAGGGAGGGAGGCTTTGCTGGCAGAGCTGGTGTTCCAGCACCTGGGGAGAGGACACAGAGTTACTCTACAGCTACACGTGTCTGTTCTTTTTGCCTTTCCCATCAGCACAGAGATGCAGAACAATCACAGCTATTAACTACTCTCAGATTCCTTCTGCTCAGCATTAATTTATTGATAAGGAATTATCCAGCCAGAGATCTGACAGCCCAAAGTCCTGCTGAAAGGAACCTCAGGTACAGGATCTCACTCAGCTGTGAGAGATCAGTACAAACTTAGGAATTAATTTATGCTTTGGGAGGGATAACAGTTCCCAAAATCACAGAATCCCAGAATCGTTTGGGTTGGAGAGACTTTAAAGCTCATCTCATTTCCCCCCGCTGCCATGGGAAGGGACACCTTCCACTATCCCTGGCCTTGACACCCAAGGGATGGGGCAGCCACAGCTTCTCTGGGCCACCTGTGCCAGGGCCTCCCCACTCTCACAGGGAAGTGCCACTCTCAGTTCCACAGAAGTTGGTTTATGGTCAAACCAAAGTACTGTCTTCAGTTCACAGCTTTAGCAAATCTGGGGAGAGCTTCCAGGCAGTTAAAGAAGCTACATACAGAACTAAATCAAAACAGGACAGAAGTAGTTTCTACACCTCAATTTAGGCTGACAACTGGTATTATGAACCAGCTCACTTTTCTGACAAGGACAATAAAGTCCTTCAGGTAAACCCTAAGCTCCTGGAGTGTTTTACTTTTCAGATTTTCTGGCTAAGTCTTCCCTGCATGGCAGGTTAATTCCATGTGTGAGAAATGGAACGGGTCCTTAGGGATGCCAAAGAAAGAGTCCTGGATTACACAACCTCTCTCCTGGTTCAGTCTCCAGGCAACAAGACTAAGAGTGACAGAAAATCACCAGGATGAGAGCATCTCTAACACATTCCTCCTGGGAGGCTGAGGGGTGAGAGGTCAGGCAGGGAATGGTGGCTCAGGAGATGCTCCTACGCAGCCTCAGCACGTGCAGCCATCGGAGTAATGCTCACACCATCTCCTGAGCAACCCTCAGTCCTGTGGCCCACACTAAACCCAGCAACATCTGCAAGGCAGGGCAGCCTAGGAGCAATCCAGCTGCAGTTATTGCCGTAGAAGAAGTGATAAAGTGCTTTGGAAAATTGTCCATCTTTCTCTCCTCTCCGACAGCCTGTCTGGGCACATCAGCTCCTGGGCTCTTCCAAAGGAAGGCAAGAGGTCTGGTTGCTGAAACCACCTCTTTTCCAGAGCCAGATCTCAATCTCACGCTAATGGAGTCCTGCCATTGTGGCTCAGACAGGAAGGGAAATTCTCCTGGCTTCCCACATCCCTGCAAAAGCAGGGGAGTGTAATGCACCACGGAGAGCATGTTCCTTAACTCAGAAATCTGGGAAAGTTATCACCAAATATCGACCTTCCTGCGGTGTAGGCGAGTCCCTTCCTGAACACGTGCTGTGACTGCACTCCCACAGTTCTCCTGGACAGAGAAGCAGAGCAGACTCACCTGAGGGAAGTGGCATGGTTTTCCCATACCCTGCAGCAGAGGACATGGCCTGACCCAGGGCCTGGTTGGAGCCCAGAGGCTGCTGAGAGCTGGAGGATTTCCCTGACACAGCAGCTCTCTGCTTGGGTTTGGACTCTTTAGAAGGCTTAGCCCAGACCACGCTCTCCCCAACCTGCAGGGCTGCTCCCATCTTCTGGGCCACCTCCACCATCTGTTAGAGAAGCACAAAGGGAAGAGCACTGTGAGCAGGAACCCTTCAGACAACAATGAAGTCAACATCTCCACAAAAAAACCCTGAAAAAGGAGAGCTGTGCAGAGCTGGCTCCGGCCTCAGTGCTCGGGGGAAACATCTCCGTTAATTCATTCCCTTAATTAAGAGGGAATCTTGTCTTGCTGGGTATTGATTGAAGAACTGAGCTTCAAAGAGCAGCACCGAAGCGAGCAGCTCTCAGCAGGCGCCTGCTCCACTCAGAAAACCTCATGAGCAGAATTTCTTCCTAACAACTGGACTCAAAGCCAGATCTCCTTGTGTGTTGCCAGCCCTGGCGTGGTTCCCGAGCCCCTGTCCCCAGGAAGGACGTACCTCGGGGTCGAAGTCGGGAGTGCCGCTCTCCTTGGCTGCACTGACCCTCCTCTCCATCTCCCGGTACTGGCTCAGGGCCCCCTCCTTGTCACCCTGGTTGTAGAGCAGCACAGCGTAGTTCAAGTTGATCAGGGGGTTGCACCTGCAGCAGACACACACATTCCCCATGGGAACACCTGTCCTGGCTGGAATAAGGCTCAGGTGTGCCCCAGGAGCAGAGCTGGGGACACCTCAGGGGCTGCAGAGCCAGAGTCCTCTGGGAACACGGTCGAGTCCCTCATGTTTGGTGACAGACACAGTGCCTCGGCTCAGCTAAGTCTCCCCATGTCAATGATGACTTAAATCCCTCCCTCAGGTGCCTCACCCTCCGAACAGCCAGTTCTGTGCTCTTGGGGACCATCCCAGGACTGTTTCCTGCTCTCCCAGCCCCTGGATCCTGGGACAGGCAGAGGAGTGATGGGCTTTCATCACACTGTGAAAGCTGATCTTTCCCTGATTTCCCTCAGACTTTCCCAGCATTCCCAGTCTGTAGGAGAACAGCTTGGCACAGACAGGCAATGGAACAGACTCCTGTTTTATTGGTTTTATTTTACAACCTAACCCGCTGCAGAACATGCTGTTTACATTGAATTTACATTTCAATTCCTCACCTCTTCTCTCTCCTTCCCCCAGTAAAACACACACAATTGTAGACAATAACAATTGTTACAGACAAGCAGTAGGAGATCCCTATTACAGAGGACCTGCAGGCTCACACCACAACTAACACGGGCACCTGCACACTCCTGCCTCCCTTCCTCAATAGAAGATTTCACCAGGCAGAACTGCTCCCTGTACCCTCATTTTCCACAGTATCCATTTCCTTCACTAGGATACATTCACCCCCAACAGCCCCTTCCCATCTGGCCCAGCCGGGGTGGGTGGAGGACCGTCCTGCCCCCGGTTCCCTGAAGGAGCCCTCGGGAGCCTCCCTGCACACGGCTCAGGCGGGGATGCTCCGTGCTCTGACAACCAGTGTGAGCGAGGGACTGGTGCCCTCTCCTGGAGTGTGGCTGGGATAACTGGAGCCATCCATGGATTGGGGGCCAAGGCAGAGGGACAAGTGCAGGAGGGAAGGATCCTGCTGGTATTGGGCAGTGTCACCTGTCAGGGTGACTCTCCATCCCAGGTGAGGTGACAGCACTGCAGGGAACACTGTCAGACAAATTTGACTGTGTTTATAGCCATGGCTTCTCCTTTAACTGGGAAACTGGAAGGCTGAGCCCACCACAGAATAAACCCTCCTCCCTGTCTTTGCCATAACACTGAAGAGATCAGACAGTCCTGGAAACAGCCAGTTCTAAAATTAATTGAACCTTGAGGAGCTATTTCGCCGCCTCTGAGAGCAGAGAAGCAACATGACAGTCAGAGAAAAACCAACAGCTAAATAACTCCAGACAGGACAGCTGTGAGCTAGAACCAGGACTGAGAACACCTCTGCTAAAGGCTTTTCCAAGCTGTTTTTCATTCCAGCTCCCAGCATGGCACCCAGGCCACTATAAAAGCATTGCTGGCGATGGAAATCAACACCACACTCTGCATCCCAGCCAAACAGCTCCGGACATGCCAGCAAAGGCAGCTTGTGGGGGACACAGATCCAGCTACACAATAACTGGTTAAAACACCCAGGGTGTCAGCTGAACCAGCCTCACACAGCCTGGATATTCCTTGCAGCAGGCCCCAGCAGTTGGAATTCATTCTTGCTTTGATGAGGGTTTATTTTCCCGGTCAGACCATGGAGCTGGAGCATCCCAGGAGTGCCAAATACTTGGGCAAAGTTGGAGAGCTAAACTTCCATTCCTTCCCTTTGAGCAAAGCACACAAGCCCATGACTAAGGAGTCTGAGCAATCTTTAAGGTCCTGTCCTGCCTTGCTGGGAATGGAAGGCTGATTAGGAATAGAATCTTGGAATGGTTTGGATTGGAAGGACCTTCTCATTCCACACCCTGCCATGGGCAAGGACACCTTCCACTATCCCAGGCTGCTCCAAGCCCTGTCCAACCTGGCCTTGGACACTTCCAGGGATGGGGCAGCCACAGCTTCTCTGGGCAACCTGGGCCAGGGCCTCCCCCCTCTCACAGGGAAGGATTTCTCCCTCATCTCTGATCTCTCACCACCTTGTGTGGCCCCTGCAGATGGAAAGTGCTCCTGGCACCGCTCTGTGCCCAGCACAGACCCTGAGCTCAGAGTGCTGCTGCTCCAAGCATGCAAATACTCACAGTGAACGGGGGACAGAGACAAAACTATTAATAAATCTGAAGTAATTTTGATTTGCTGCCTGAAATGATGAAATACTGTGAGGTTCAGCTTCACCTTTCTGAAACCAAATGCTCTGATTTTAAGATCTAGACTGCAAACATAGATATTGTTATCAAAAAGGAGCAAGGACTACCCTGCTCTTTTTTATTTGCTTTAAACAAACCTCTTGCCCAGATTCTGGCAGCTAAAATCTTCCCTCTGCCCAATTCATAACAGGCTTTATCCCAAGCATCTCACTGCTCTGCACAGTGTTCAAACTTTGGGTTACAAAATATGTTCTCTTCTATTGAATCTGCTCCACTGTGTATAAATATTCACTGAAAGGAGGGCTGGAATCCAAAGTCATCACCACTGACTCACTAACCAAACAGCAAAACAAAAACCAGCTTTGGGCTGGTCTGAAATAAAATCCCCTTTCATTTTTCAGAACTGAGTTGAATTAAAAAAAAAGGTGGGTTTAACACTGTCACTTGCACAGGAATAAAAATGTCTCTCTACTGCAAACCATTCTGGGTCAAAGCAGAAGAAGGGGCAAAGGGAATCGGGTGCAGGGAGGCAAAGCCACACGACCAAACAAGTGACAGCTCTGGTGAACACTTACTTGTCCAGGGCCACAGCTTGTTCATAGGAGCACTTGGCATTCTCAATGTCTTCCAGGTTGGTCAGAGCAACTGCACCAAAGTAGAACACACACACAGGAGTTGATGTTTCACAGGGAGTTCGTTTTTAGGGCGATGCTGAATGTCATTCAGTCATGAAATATGTGCCAGCAGGGTTGTCTGGACTGCTGCAAGGATTAACCCTGCTGATCACAGAATCATGGAATGGCCTGGGTTGGGAGGACCTTAAAGCCCATCTCATTCCACCCACTGCCATGGGCAGGCACACCTCCCACTAGACCAGGTTGCTCCAAGGCCTGTCCAGCCTGGCCTTGAACACTTGCAGGGGTGGGGCAGCCACAGTTTCTCTGGGCAACCTGTGCCAGGGCCTCTCCACCCTCTGAGTGAATAATTTCTTCCTAATCTCTAATCTAAACCTGCTCTCGATGTCACTTCTGACATGTTTGTCTCATTTCAACCCAAAAATGTCCAATGCTGTACATCCAGACCCACTCCTTAGGCAACCCAATCCCAATCTCACATACCTAAAGTCTTTTTCAATGTTTAATCCGGATCTGACTGCAATTCAACCTTCTATTCACCCCAGAGAGAATAGACTGGGGAAGAGCTTCTTAGTAAAGCCTTCATCCACTATTCCTTTACTTCAGCCCACACCTTCTGTGTCTGTAATGCTGCATCCCCTCAGCTGGATCCCTGCCGGGGCTGGACCATCACGTACCTGCCAGGAGCATGTAGAGCTCTCCCATCTTGGGCTGGAAGCTGATGGCAGCACTCAGGAAGTGGAAGGCTGAGGCGTATTGCTGCATGGTGAGGTGCACCAGCCCCAGATTGTACAGGATCTTCCAGTCAAAGGGAGCCAGGTAGTTTGCCCTCTTCAGGCAACTGACAGCCTGCAAAAACAGGGATAAATGTGCTGTGACAGCCTGGCCAGGACAGACCCCCTGCCTCTGCACCACAGGAACCTCGTGCTTGCATGAAGCTTGACACAGATGGGAAAGAATGGAAACATGATCCTTACTGCCACGTATTTCTTCTTCCCAAAGAAGCACATCCCGATGTTGTTCCAGAGCGGGGGGCTCTCGGGAACAGCGCCGGCCACCACCTTGTACTTGGAGAGGGCAACGTCGAAGTCCCCGTGGGTCTGCATCATGCTGCCAGCAGCCAGGGTAGCCTGGGGGGCACACAGTGACCACACACAGCAGAAAAGCAAGAGGGAAAAATTATTAAAACCACTGAACCTTTCCAGGGTTTTCTCCCAAGGGCTGCCCAGACCAGCAGTGGGGAGCAGATGGGGGCTCAGATCTCCCACACAGAGCAGAACACAGGGTGCAGAAGGGACCTGATTCTGCTTCTTCCTGTACTACCTCGACCACAACTGTCACAGAAATGAGAGAGCTTGCCCAGGGAAGCTGGAACACATCCCTGGAAGTTCAAGGCCAGGTTGCATAGGGCTAGGAGCAACCTGGAATAGTGGAAGGTGGCACTGCCCATGGGAGGGGGTGGAACTCACTGATCCTTAATGTCCCCTTCACCCAAACCAGCTTGGGATTCTATGATTCTACAAATATTGCAACATGATGAGTGTTTAGGGTATTTTTTGGGGTGACAGAAGTATTTCTTAAGAGTCTGAGTCTCTGAGTCTCTGATTCTATGAAAAGAATCTATAGATTCTTTTTACCACCAAGCACTGACAGAAATAGTTCAGGTAAAAAAACAAATGGGGAGTAAAACATACTCAAGCAAGACATAAGCAGCAAAGCTCTCCAGTCTCCTGACTGGCTGATACTGCAAATTAGTGGGAACATGCATGGGGAAAAAAAAGGAAGTGAGTTCAACACACTATAATTAAACCACACTGGTTAAGTCCTTTATAGGATTTCACAGTGACATGTAAAATTTGTAAGTGTAAAGGTGTTTTCACAATAACTCGTGTTTGTCAACCACACATTTCAATACTCTGCACTGTCAACAGGGAAAAAAGGAGAGAAATGAAGTAACACCCCTAAAAAGGGAAGCAGTTCCACAATCAGGAAGGAAACCTAGATGCCAAGCTCAGCTTTCCAGTCTAGAGCCAAGGGAATATATACAGCAGCTGGAAGCACAGGCAGGGTGAGAATAATATAATGCACTAACACTTGGATCTGTGCTCTGTTCTGAGAAGCCACAGGGACCCAGCACAGCTCTTGGGATTTTTGAAACAATGTCTAGAAGACTTTCCTTCCAAAGTAAATTCCACCCGGATTTGGTGCAACTTCAGATCAAAAACCAAAGGGATCAATCCCATATTCTGCCTCCTCCCCTTTCCCTATCTCCACATGCACCCAACTCCCCATCCAGGGAAACATCACAGAAATGTATTTCAGAAAAAGCTTCTGGATATGATCCTTTCCAGCCTCTCCAGGTCCCAGATACAGATGGCAGAGCCCTGATACTAGAATTAGCTTTAGGAGCCAAATCATTCCCTCATACAACTCACCTTGTAGTTGCCTGGGTCATAGGTAAGTGCATTTCCAAGGTGTTCAAAGGCCTTCTGGTAATCTCCAGCCTGGGAAAAGAAGTAACTACATGTCAGAAATTCAGGAATAAGGACGGCTAAGAAGAAGAACATGTGCTTTGTGTGCAAGAGAATTTCTGGTTCGGTTACATATTCAGAAAAGTGAATTTTACAGTGGTTCCATGACACACACACAGGTTACTGTTTGATAATTCATAGAATAGATTCTAAAAATTTATTTTGCTGGGCTGGATTCACTGTTCTGACCCAAGCAAAGGTTTCTGAATAGTTTGTGCTCTGACTTTTCCATACAAGAGTGAGTTCTGGGTTCATAGTTCTCTGCTCCTTTATCCCAGAAAAGAGGCTGTGAATGGCTACCCTGCACATCCTGGATTCCCTCACCACAACTTCCTCACTCCCCAGGGCTCTTCTGTTCAGGTGAGAAAGATTTCCCTTGTCTTCCCTTGGACTGCAAGTGTTGGTGGGCCTGACTGTGGCCCTACATGAGCACATGACATGTCAGACTCACTGAAATCTTATGGATCGGAGCCAGATGAGCTGTAAGGTCCTTTCAAACCAAACCATCCTGCGATTCTGTGTTTTCAACTGGTTTCACTTAAAGCCCAGTCCAGTTCCACCCCCTGCCATGGGCAGGGACACTTTCCACTATCCCAGGTTGCTCCAAGCCCTGTCCAACCTGGCCTGGAACACTTCCTGGGATGGGGCAGCCACAGCTTCTCTGGCCAACCTGGGCCAGGGCCTCCCCACCCTCACACCCAACAATTCCTTCCCAATATCCCATCTAACCCTGTCCTCCAACAGTGGGAAGCCATTCCCCCTTGTCCTGTCCCTCCAGGCCCTTGTCCCAAGTCCCTCTCCAGCTCTCCTGGAGCCGCTTCAGGCACTGGAAGGGGCTCCCAGGTCTCCCTGGAGCTTCTCTTCTCCAGGTGAACACCCCCAGCTCTCCCAGCCTGGCTCCAGAGCAGAGCGGCTCCAGCTCTTGAAGCAGCCCTGTGGCCTCCTCCTCCTTGCAGGCACTGCTGCCTGTTCTTTGCTTGTTCACTCTCTGGGAATTTTACTTCTGGAACAATCCCCAGCCCTTTCCATCCACTTCCCAGGCCCAGGGATAAGCACCTCTTTGTTATTTAAATCGATTCTGATTTTCCTCTGTGGTGCATTAACACTCACAATTTCACGGCTGCTTTTGTAGGATAACTTGCAAGACTCCTGCTCCAGGAACAAGGTAATGACTAGTCATGTTTTGTTATATTTGGAGGATTTATAACAGAATTAGGGCCATTGCCAAACACAATTCCTGCTCTGGCTCTGGTCCAGGGAATCAACTTGCTTTTAGCAGCAACAAGAAGATAGAGAAAATCAAGCTCTGTCCTTTTAAACTCAGTCTTTAGAGAAACATGTGCAAGTCACGGGGAGTGCACAGAAATTAACTCTATAAAAAAACAACAGTGTTCTTTTGAAAATAATTAAGTTCATGCAACAGCTAACAGCCTTCAGTACCTGCAGGTACAATAAGCCCAGGGATGTGAGGAGGTCCGTGTTTTCTGGAGAAAACCTGGAACACAAAAGCCAGAGGGTTGCATTTGCTTATCAGCCCTTCCAGAACAAGGTAAAAACAGAACATGGAATTCTGATGCTACATTACACTTGTACCACTCCAGGAAATTAATTTCACTGTTATTATTAAACACAAATATCAGAGCAATTGCCACCATGAGGGCTTCCTTTGAATAACACAACACCTCAGCTTCCCAGATGTCCTCTGGATATCAATGGGAAGGCAGCAAGGCTCTGTGGGACAGATCTGGACACGTAATAGGATAACGTGGGTTTGTTAAGCTGCAAAGTGAGTCTGCATCAGTGACCTGGAAATACAAAATGGGATTTTCCATCATCTCCCATAAACCACCCTGTAAATCCATCCATCCTAAGCCTGTCAGGCCACGTAGGACAGGCAGTGCTCAGCATTTCTGATGGATCCTACACACACTCTTCATCAGACTTTTCATTTCCCCTGTAAAAAGATTACAAATAAACAGGATGGAAACAACAACCAAAATCAAAAAGCAGAGAGAGGCACTATTTGTGTCCTCACCACAACAGAAGTCAGTTTTCAATTCCCTGCTGCCAAGACTTAGGAAATCTGATCTGCACACTCACACTGGCACCCCTAAACCTCAACCAGAACAAAACTGCCTGTGCTTGGTGGTGCATAAAGATGGAATAATAGATTATCGTGGAGCTGGAAACAGCAAGAAAAATATGAGAGGCAGATGAGAACAAAAAAAAGAAAAGAAAGATAAAAAAAACAGGAATGAGGAAGAAAGGAGGGCAGGCGAGCAATGGGATAAGATACGTAAACCTGGTAAGATGCTTAGCAAGGATTATTTACATAATAAACATTCTAGATTAGTCCCAATGCCCACCCAACCCAACCCACTGTCAGAGAGCTGAAGTGGATGTGAAAGGAAACACTGGGGTAGCTCCTCCTGACATGCTCCCGCTTTTCCTTAGTGTTGGCTACATTTTAAAAGCACTGGTAAATCAGATGCTCAGGAATGCCCTAAAACAGGTACTGAGGAGCAGTGATGGGATGG
The DNA here is from genome assembly GCA_035041135.1 of Platyrinchus mystaceus. NCBI lineage: Eukaryota > Metazoa > Chordata > Aves > Passeriformes > Tyrannidae > Platyrinchus > Platyrinchus mystaceus. Next base: position 18,638,111 of record JAWWLV010000018.1, on the reverse strand, counting down.
GATAAACTCCCTGTGCCCCAACCCGTCTCCAGTCTGCCCACTCACAGCTTCCAACCACAAACCACTCCAAGGGAAAGCAGCATGTGAGACCCAGCCAAGGATTTGGGACAGACAATCAGGGTTAGATCATTTTGGTAGATAAACCTTTGGGATTGATGAAGTCAGTTTTGGATCAGTTTGCTCCCAGGCATCTCCATCCATTTGTTATTCCACTTTTTTGGCAGCCCTTCTAGCAGCTCCCTCCCTCCCTGCCACACTGTCAGCAGGAGCAGGACCACAGCTGAAAGCAGAGACAGCTGAAGAGCTTGGAAGTGCCAGCTTTGCTCAGAGACTCTATAATTACCATTAGCTTTTTAATCATGGCCTCAATTCAGATCTGGGACACCAATCAATTTTCTCCTGGCATAGGATGGGAATGGGCAGATGGAATAAAGGATATTTCTTACTCTACAGCTTTCTTATAGACTTCAATGGCTTTCTCCACCTCCCCCTCCAAGAGGTGGATTTTCCCCAGCATCATGTAAGTCAGGTCATGCCTGTTGAGCTCCAGGGCATTGTTGAGCTGGTCTCGTGCCTAAAGACACAACCAGAGAGAATAACAAAAAATGGTGAGTTATTACAGAGCCCTCAGTGCAGCAGCAGCCCAAGAGCAAACCCCAGAGCCAGGGAAGAACAGCCAACAAACACCCCCTGAGCCCGCAGAACACAAAACCCAGCCCAGGTAATTGTTGGAACAAGCTCTGCAGCAGCAGCCACGGCTTTTAGAAGCAGGAAAAGGCAACAGGACGTGCTTCAAGCCAAGCAGGAGGCAATGGCCTCCCAGGGAGGAGAGGAGCAGGGACCTGTTCCTGGATTTGAGCTTGTTTGTTCTGAGGGAAGCTCCGGATTTGTCAGGTGAGCAGGTGCTTTACAGCCTTTCCTTCCCTAAAATGCTTTTCCAGCAGTGAGCATGGACTGCCAAGTGAAAATCCCAGAGTTGTGAGCAGGTCCCAGTTTGGAAGGTGTCAGTGCAGACAACAAATCCCAAGTGTGAACCTATACTCCAGAGCTTTCTGCTTTACAGGGATGTCTCAAACAGGGAATGCAGCTGGCGTTTGCTGCAAGGGCCACAGCACCCCACCAGGAAGAGCAGCAGGGCCAAACTGGAAACAAAAAGGTTCTAAATGCTGTTTTTACCCATACAGACTGGATCAGAGGCAGCTCAGCGCTCACCCCCAGCACTCAGGGGATAGTGAAGTGAGGAGCACACTCAGACTGGGAATATAACTCCATTTCAGCTTCCAAGAAGTCCTTTGTTAGCCCCAAAGCTAATGCAGTTACTGCTGCCCACACTGCAGAGAAGAGCTCTGCTCTTCTGTCACTTCTGCTCCAGGCTCGGAGCAAAGGGAGTTTCAGACACAGGAGCAAACACTTTCCACAGAGGAGAAAAGGTGCCTGCTGCTCCTCCAGCAAACCAAGTCCAAAACTCTTCCCTGTGAATCCTGCCAGACCCCAGGGGCAGCAGATTTCCTTTGGGAACTCCCCTCACGAGGTGCAGCAGTTTGAGCTGGGGATGGTTTGGGGCTTTACCATTGCACTTTTTGCTTCAGGAGGATGGATCTGGACTGCTGCTCCTACAAAGCCAGCACTGTTCCTGGGCCTGGCTCTAAAAGGCTCAGAGATAGAAGCAGCTCTTGTTGGAGCACAGCTGGTTTTCTGTCCAGTTTGAGGTTTCTCAAACATTCCGTTTAAAACCAGAAACGCTCTCTGAAAAATCCTGAATTTCAGCAAAAGCCTCCTGCTCTGCCACAGGCTCCCTTTATCCAACCTCACTGACTTGGAGCTGACTCAAAGTAACTCAACACACAAATGGGAACAGAGACAGCTCACAAACCTTTGATCTCAGAAACAAATATTGAAGTAAAAAACTTCCTTTGTACCTATGGCTGCAAATGACCCACTCCAAGCTACCAAAGCCTGTGAGACTTCTGGGATGCTTCCTGCTTCCCATTGGCATTACCTTGTTGAAGTGTTTCAGGTACATGTAGCACACACCCAGGTTGTGGCTGATCTCCTGTTTGAAAAAAAGAACAAAATCAAATCAGCACAAGGTACGAAATACAGAATCTGACAGTAGTTAACAGGCAGCACTGACCCAGGTCACAGACCCCTGTGCCTGCCCACACCCTTCTTGCTTTGTAGAGCAAGTAAGCCTATAAATTCAAGTTACTTCAGAGCACCTACAGAGAATAAGTGGGATTGTACACAAAAGATCAGAGTCCACTGAGACAACAAATGACAAGAAATGACAAATCTCTCTTCAGAGAAATCAGAAATTCCTCTTCAGAGAACAAAGAGCACAGACTGGTTTCTTCCCCATGATATCACTCTCTCCGACTGGGGATGTTGCCCTTATGGGTGGCTCTCAGTCCAGCTGTACATCATTAGGATGTGCACAATGCCCAACTCAGCTGGAGTCAACTGGAAGATGTGCCTAAAAATTAGGCAAGTCAGAAGTTGAGCACCAGAAGGGCTGATATCCCTCTGGCATCCTAAACAATTCTGCACAGGGTAGGAAGATCACTTAGGGATCCTAAACACTCTGGTGACACTGTAGGGACCATCCATGCCTCTCATTCCTCATCCACTGTTTAACAGACAAGCACCTGGCACCTTCCCCATCCCAGCACATCTTTGGGAGCTGAAAAACAAGGCCCCCATTCCTTGTTTCTATTCTGGTGAGCATTTCACTGCTTCACCAGCATTGACCTTCCACGGGAAACTCGTATTTCCCCATTAACCCCCCTGGAATGGTATTTTCCTCCACACAGCCTCTCCAGCTGTGTAAGACAGTACTGAGCAATGACTGCTGGTTACTGCAGCTTGCAGAACAAGGGAAGAGCACAGCCTGGCTCTGCTTCCAGTGCTGAGCCAGGAATGGGGAATAACTCATCAAAATCCCCACTGACATCTGCCTGCTGGGTTGTAAATAGGGTTACAGGATGCCAAGCACTGCAAGGAGCTTGGTGAGCTAAGGGAATGCAAGTGGGAAAAAGACCCAGGGCATAAAATGTTTCTGAGTCGTCTGGCACAGGTTAAGTTGTATCCTGAATTTTGCACGTACTGAGCAACAAATGGATGAGCTCACATATTGCAAGTGCATCTTAGAAACACTCCTGCAGGCCAAACAGTCACCTGCAAAAGGCTACCAGGCCCTCTCACCCAGTGTCACACCTTTCCCTTTGCAGTGCTCTTCCTTCTCTGTCTTTTTACATAGAAGGGCTAATTTAATCATTGCTGCTGTATTTTCAATCATGTTTTGCATCACAAAAGCTTTCCCAATTACTCAAGCGAGTTTTAATAACTGAGGGTTTCGAAACACTTCCCAGACTTCCCTTAACATACAGCTATGGTTGTGTTCAAACTGGCATTTGCAAAGCTCAAACCCGCTGCTCGATTCTTTGTGGCCCAAGACAAGGTGTGGGGCTTTGCAGGTGGAATGGTGCCTGGCTCCTGTGAGCCAAACCAGGCTCAGAGCACAGGCAGTGTGAGCTGTGAGCTCTCCTTGCCCTGGGACAAGTTTGCAGCTCCTACAACAATCTGCAGCTCACTGGACACTCACCCAGTCCTTCTCATCCAGTTTTGCTGCTTCATTGTACACTTCAATGGCTGCCTTGTGCTTCCCCAGGAGAAACCTGTAAAAGGATTTCAATTCTTATGTTTTCCTTGCTTTCAGACCCTGCTGTGCAACCACTGCCACCTTTGCCAGGGAGAAATGATGCCATTTGCTGGCTCTCCAGAGAGCTGCACAAGAAGTTTAAAATCTCAGCAATCTCAGCACTACTCCCTCTCAGGGCCAAGGTCATCCATCCCGACGTTACTAGAGATGCAAGGAATGAATTCCCAGACTCTGCAGCCTGCCTTTGTCTCCAAGGAAAGAGACATGTGGCCTAACAGGACATTCAGAGACAGAAGGGGGTCTGTAGGGCAAGTTTGCCCAGCTCAGGTCAGCACCTGAAGCTGTGAACTAGAAATCAGTGTCACCTCTCTGCTCAAAGCCCAAAGAAGAAGAAAACACAGAATCAGCCAGGCAGATAAGAGGGATTCTGCTTAAAGAACAACCCACGCTTCTGGGAGCCAACCCAAGTGTAGATAAGGAGGAAACATGTCTGGAATTAAGCAGCCTGGAAGAAAAACAAAACATGGAAGGTCCTGGGTGGCACATCAAAGGGAAACAATAAAACACCACTCACAGGGATCGAGCCACCTGCTTAAGGTTGTCAGCGCTTCGTGGGTTCAGAATGGAACATGTCTGGAAAAGTTCAAGAGATTCTTGAATTTTCCCCTCCAAGCGAAATATCAAAGCTGTAAGACAACACAGAGCAGGCAAATTAGTCCATTATCTGCAGGAAAAACGTGCCTCTGACAGCAGGGAAAGAAGGGGGGAAACAGATATATTTAAGCAACGCTCCTCTGGTCCTTCCCCCTCCTGCAGAACGACAACACAGGCAAAGGACTCTGCCAGCCTGCAGAAATTTGGGGGTCAGAATAAAGCCTTGAAGCTTCAAACTCTGGGCAATTCCTTGTGCAGATGCAGTCTGGATTTCTCCCCTCCCCAGATTCTACAGCGTGTCTTTGGCCGGCAAATTTCTGTTGTCCTCCCCACCACAGCACTTGGAATTGGAATGCTACATTTTGGGGGACGTTTTTTAGGGGAGAGAGTGCAGAGCAGGAAGAGGAATTCCAACCTCAGAACCAACAGGGAGACAACAATCACCTCAGGTGGGGATCTCTGACAGAAAACATACATCTGTAACACAGCCAAACACACCCCAAGGCACTGAAGGGCAAGAGCTCACAGTCCAAGGAGGAATCAGTGACAGAGAAAACAGAAAACCTAATCTGTCCAGTTCATGGGAAAATCCCCAATTCCCAAATTAGATGGAGCAAGCAGGGGAAAAAACCCCCAAATATCTTTTATTCAACAATTTTATGTGTTTCCCTCACCGGTTCCCCTTCTCACTGTTCACTCCATCTCAAATCAGGGGTGCCTCACTTTAGCAAAATGGACGTACCTTGGACATAGACAGCGTATTCACAGAGCCCTTGGGACTCCTGGAGCTGCTCCTTGATGACAGCCTGGAAGGACAGGAGTTGTAAACTTGCATCATTTTAGCAGAGATTTGATTTCAGTCACAGAAACCACAACCCCACCTGTAATAAGGGCACTGGACTGTGACTGGGCCAACCACAGGATGTCCAGGAGAGCACCGTGCCAGGAATACTGTGGCCCTTTCAGCATTCCTCTGCTCATTCCTATTCCCAAAGATAATTAGATACTAGCTGGGGAAAATGCCACGAGGCATCTCTGGAAGCATCCTCTGCTGATAAGGGTATCTGCTCCAGGCCATTTGTGAAGAAATAAATTGAACTGGAGCAACTGCAGCTGAGTCAATGAAAGCCAAATGAAGAAATGAGGAGTGCAGGGGGGAAAAAACCTGATGGAAATGTAAATTCCTGCTGGCTGCATCCATGCAGCTGCCAGTCTGGGGTGAGGGTGCAGTTTGGACATATTCCACAGGCACAGGTGACCTGAAATTATAGAACTGGCCAAAAAGAGTGACTTTTGGGAGGATGAACACTCTGGGTAGGAACCAAAGGCAATAATTTCTGTCTGAGCAGTAACGTGATGCTCATCTGGCACTCCAGATGTGTGTGGTCAGTCGCAGCATCCCCTGCCTCCCAGAGGGATATAAGTGAAGGACCTGAAAACTGAACCCCAAATACGGCACATGGAAGGAAAACTGTTATTGAGAAAGTTATTACTGAGGAGATATGAATTGAGAAGAGATTATTGAGAAGATGGGAATCCTCACTTGGAAAAAGAGAGAAAGGAAAAGGAAGAACAAACCTGGGCTGCCCTTCCCTCAGCTGTATCTGCTAATTTATCTACATAATTTACAAAGTGCATTACTATAGAACTCAGAAATAACCACACATCCTAATTTGGATACTCTGTATTGCTCCACCTACATAAACCCAGATTCTCAGAGCAAGAGAGGGCAATAGAGAGCTGTCTTTTAGAGAGATCAGATTAATTCTGTAAACCCTAAAAAATGTTACAGCAAAAGGCCTTGAGATGAGAAGTATGATCTGTAATCTCAGCTTTTCCCCCCAAATTTGTTTAAGCCACAGGCAGAATTTTGACACACTGGAAGGAGACCAACCAGTCCCTGCATGATCCCAAGGGATGCTGCAGCTATAGGCTCTGTTTGCACCTTGCTGGAGTGGCCCTGAGAGGGTTGAAATCAGCTCAGTGCCTTCACAGGGGAGCTGATGTTGGTAAATAAACAGCTTTTAATGGCCTTCTAGAGCACTGAAAAATATGGAAGCTTTTAAAACCACATTAGTGAGGCAGCGTTTCAAAGCACCGAGTGAGAAAGACCAAAATTAATGAGCACCACAGGTCACTTGTTTCTTAACTGAGTCTTAAAAGAAACCTAATGGATTTTACCAAGTGCCCAAACTGTACTGTAACCAAGGAGTTCACAGCAATTTAGGCCTTGGGGGATATTGCCAATACCTCTTTTGGTTTTGAAGGCATCAACCCCAGGTAGCAAGTTTGGGAATGTCTCTTCTTATCACATCTAAGAGCATCCAGGTTGGATCTGTAACCCCAGGTAACAGCAGGGGGGAGACAGATACCCCTCGAGGGCAGCTCAGCCCTCCCAGAGCTGAATCTCCTCTGGACGTGCCTCTCACTCCCCAGGGACTGCTGAGGTTTCTGTCTTTGGGACAAACCCAGCCCTCTGAGCACACATCCCTCACATCCAGATGACAGGATGGAAGGCCATTTAACCTGCTGTGGTCTGGTGCCAAACTCCTCCAATCTTACTGCAGAAACCCTGTTTTGTGAGCTCTGAGGAAAGGCTGTGCTGCCTTCTCCTTGGCCAGCAAAGCCAGCCTGCCAAGCAGAGGAGTATTCATGAGCTGTCTTCTCTCAATCTTTCCCCCTCCTGTTTTCCTTGCTTCCCTGACTGATGAAGATGTGCAGAAGTCACTGTTGCCATTGTATCATCCACTTGTTATGTCCTCTGGTTTCCTGAGCTGTACATACTTTTCCTTTCTGTACTCTGTGATTCTACCAACAGTCAACTTACACCAAACTAATCCAGCCAGATAACAAAAAAGGGAAACAATTTTCTGTTTGGAGGACTAGTCCAACTTTTGTTTATATCTGTTCAAACCAAGACCTGAGAGGAAATCCCTGTGCTGACAATCCAGCCCTCCAGTCCTTTAATTAAGAGCTAAATGCATTTCCTCAGCCTGTCCCTTTCCTGAGCACCCCCAGGAGCTCTCCAGCAGAGAGACGTGACCAACCTGGTGTGTCAGAAGACAAAAAGTCTTTTCAAATCTTCTTTCCACATGACAGAATCTGAATGAGAATTCATTTCCCTCCTCCTGCCTGCCGATGCATCATCTTCATGTCTTCGTCTCAGAATCATGGAATGGTTTGGGTTGGAAGAGACCTTAAAGCTCATCTCATTCCACCCCCTGACATGGGCAGGGATACCTTCCACTAGACCAGGTTGCTCCAACCCCATCCAGCCTGGTCTTCATCATCTTCACCAGCTCAGATTCATTTTATCAGGAACACACACTGTTTAATAATAATTTGCCATTTCCTTAGTCCACGTACCATTATAATCCCAAATAAACAACCACTTCCAAACCCAAGAGGAATTAGAGGGTGCAATGGATCGTGCATAAAATGAAAGAATTTTGCTCAAGGGTATTTACACTTGGTGGTAACACTTTCCTCAACTGGAGTGTTTTTCATAGCATCTCTGTAGTACCATCTAGAGACCTGCACTGTGGAACTAAGTTATTATCAGCTTGGAAAAGCCCATCCATCACTTGGAACAAGAGAGGTTTGCAGTTCTTTCCATTTCTCCACTCCTAAAGGCATCCTGAGCTCACAGATTGCTCCAGAGAGCTGCACACATGGATCCTGAAGGCAGCCAAGGATTTGAGAACATTGGAGTCATTTTACTTGTATTTTCTTTTGGTCTCCTTATTCCAAAAGAAATCAGGGAAGAGGGTACTTTAAAAACTGTCAAGAAAACTATTATTTCATAACACCAGTAAAATAATTCCTCAGGGAAGTCCCAGAGGCAGCTCTTACCTTGCACTCCTCGTAGTCCCTGCGGACATAGAGCAGGTAAATCAGCCAGTTCTTCCTCTCCAGGATGGGCAGCTCCGGTGCTGTACATGTAAAACATCCACAGAACACAGGGAATCAGCCTGAGCAGCAGAGAGCCTGGGAGAGAGATTCCCAACCACCCCAGCTGCCAGCACAAGGCACCTAACTGCAGAAGTGTCATTGCAGCGGGAGGTGCAATCAGTGAATTCACTGGAAGGCTGGAACGTGGAAATCCCACAGGGTCTGGGTTTATTTTACTTCTCAAACTGGTGCAGACAATGCCTTGTTCAGGACAGACCCTAAATAGAAGGTCTCAGCAGAAAACTTCCACCAGGTCTAGTGGAAGGTGTCCCTGCCCATGGCAGGGGCTTGAAATGTGATGGGATTTACGGTGCCAACCCAAACCAGCCTGGGATTCTAAAAGGCCTGAGGCATCAGCTCCTTCTGGAGCAGATCCTCGAGCAAACAGCTCCAAGCACCGACCACGCACACATTTTAATTCAACAGTAACGCTGCTTCGGGGGAATTGGATTTTTTCAGATATGCAAGAAGCAGCTTGGAGGAAATGAGTTGGACTCACTTCTTGAAACTGGGGCAGAAGAATCAAAGGTCTTTAGAATAAATTTCTGGGAGTGAATGAGCAGGAAATGGGCGATACACACAAAAGGAGATGTGGGAGCTGCCGGTCTGAAGGTGTGAATAATTTAAAGAGGTCACACTCAGTTCTTTGAAACTGCAAAGGGACTATGAAAAATTACAGATCTGAGCTCCTATGAAGCTCCTGGCACAAACACGGATCTGATGCAGTGGAGGAGGGAGCCTCGTGCTCCAGCAATTCCACAGCGCAGAGCTGGCAGCGGTAATTATGGCCCATCACGGAGGGATGTTGCTTAGCGATCCCCACGCTGGGCTTACACGTTTAACTCGCTGCTGTGCATTTCATTAGGGCTGCAAATGTATCGGCGGGTCCCGGTGTCCCCGGCTCAGAGGCGGCACAGGGGTAACCATAGCAACCGGCCAAAAACCTCCCTCTCCGAGGCAACATCGTGACACAAGGGCAGGAGCAAAGCAGGGAGAGGGCTGGGACGACACAGCACTGGACACCTGATCCCTTTGGAGCACGGCACCCACACACACACAGGCTCCAGGAACACAGAGGAGGTGGGATTTGGGGTGGTCAGGTCACCATCAGATGGGAGAAGAAGCAACTCTGCAGGTGGAAGGGCTGGATCATGCAGGGAGATAGCGCCAAGTGTTGTTATCTCCTGGAAAGACCGAGCTTTAATCACCTCTCACACACCGTATCACTGAGAGCTCCTAAAACCAACCTGGAAAACATTTTGTAAAGCTTTTCTCACTTTCTTGTATTTATTTCCTAAATGCCAGAATATCGAGTGAGATTTATATTAGAGCCGAGATTTCAGCGTGCGCACCAGCAATGTGAGGTCAAATACCTTCTAAAGGAGGTTCAACTACCCTAAAACAAATAGAAAACCCACAGTCCAAACAAAAAAGTAATCCAAACAAACAAAAAAGTAATCCAAACAAAGAAGTAATCCAAACAAAAGAGCAATCCAAACAAAAGAGTAGTGCAAACACGCTGAAGGCTTACAGAAACACACAGATCAGGGATCCAAATGTTCCCAAACTCTGTTCCACTGTGGAATATCCAGATCTTTGTAAGTAAAGCATTTTAATATGTGTGTTCACAGATCAGGTTAATTGATTTCTGATGACTTTGTGTTTTGCATTTGTCCTTCTGAGAGTGAAACCATGAAGAGAAGAGGGCAGAGGCTGCCTGAACAGCTACAGATGGGCTGAAACCCCACTAGTTCACCACACCCTGGAGTGCTGCTGCTCTGAAGCCATTGAGGGGCTCCCTAATTCATGAATACATTGCAGTGGCCTTCCTGTGTAAGCTGTTACAGGTGTCAGGGTTTGACAGAACTCTCTTTTCTGAGGAACATGGCACTTGGGAGTGCTAGAAACGAACTGCCCCATCCCTGGAAGTGTCCAAGGCCAGGCTGGATGAGGTATGGAGCAAGCTGGTCTAGTGGGAGGTGTCCCTGCCCTTGGCAGGAGGTGGAACTGGGTGGGCTTTAAGGTCCCTTCCAACCCAAAAACCATTTTTATGGAAGCAGCTGGACTTATGTGCCCTTCCTGCCTGGCATCCCCTGATGCCACTATCTGATATAACCACAAACCTGGCACACCTGGGCACTTCCCTCCTTCTGTAAGCATGGATTTAGGGGCAAACATGGCAAACCCTATTTAACCACAGATATCCCACTAACAATCCAAACTAAAGTATCCATCAGGATTTTGTGCCTACTAATGCAGCTTCAAATTAGAAAATTCTGCAACTGTCTGAAACAGGGAATAATCAGAAGACCCTTCAGACATACCCTACAGGGTCTCTAAGCATCTGTAACCCACACCTTACTGGGAGGTTAAAAAGCACCATTAAGGGTTAAAACATGCACCAATGTTTAGGGCTAAGCTACGAGGACAGAGAGTGGATGGAAGACTGGTTGTTTAATTCCTGAAGGAAAGAGCTTTTTCACATTCATGAGACAAGAGGGATGTTTTACTCCACTCCCACACCACAAAAATGCCTGCTGGGAACAGGGAGGGGAAGGAGTCAGTGAGTGCTGAGCAGAATGTCAGGATGCAAAAAAAAAGGGAAAAATCCAAGGAGTGGCCTAAAATGCTGGGATGGAGAGAAAACAGAAATCAAGACCCACCACCAGACCCAGGAGTGAACAACATTCACAGCTGTGGAGATAAACCAGCTTTGCTGCCCCCAGTGATACTGTGAGCTGAGGGTGACTGTAGAACTGGGAAAACACCTGGAGTTCCTTATGCTCCTAAAACTCATTTGGGAACAGCAGCAAACCTGACTGAAGGGGATATGTACCTCCTTGTTTCTTTTCTTTCCCTCTAAGACAAGCAAATTGAAAACAGGCAAACCATTCTGATGATTTCCAAAACAGGTGTCTAAATTGATACTTAAATTTGACACAGGAACATATCTGATGCCCAAAAAATGGCTGTGGGAAGTAAAGGTTTATCACCAGGCTCTTTATCGAGATGCAGAAGGAATTAATGGGAATTATTGACACACCTTTCCAGAGCCACAGCTGCCCCACCTGCATTTCTGATTTCCCACAGAGCAGTGGGATACCTGCTCCTGGTACATTTATCTCCCTCGGGTTTGCTGCCCCAGCCTGGGCTGTCCCAGTGCAACAGGTCACTGCATTTTCCTGAGGAAAAGGGAAATACAAATCCCTGGCTATTTGAGACTCTGGCTCCAGAGAAAGGAAATAAAACACCTTCCTCAACACATGGACCTCCAGGAGTTTCTCCTGTGTCAGTGCTGGATGAAGACACACTTTCCTTTGTTCCCTCTGGCAGAGGCCTCACAATAATCCAGGCACTGCAGGGACACAGGTTAGAAAATGATAGCTTAGCTCATTCTAGCAGTGAAGAAACAAAAAGCCATCACTTTCTGTAAATCAATCAGCCCAAGGGCCAGTCCAGGAAAACACAATTAATCCAAAAAATTGGTATCTACAACGAAAAGAGTTTATAACTTGCATCATTGTCTTCTGGCCTCTCTTTTGTGGGATTACAAAAGTCCTGTGCCAGGGAGTCAGGCACCAAATATATGACTAAATACCTTTGAAGTGTGTTTTGATTGAATTCCAAAGGGAATCCATGTGATCCCCCACCTTCTCACTGGCCAGTGATTGATGGCAGGAGCCACTTCCAGCACTGTGATTTTTCTTCCTGACAGTGCTCCTTTAAGGGAGCCACTGGAGCAGAAACCCCGACAGAATTGAGTGAGATCATCAGGTTTGTATCTGTGCTGCTCTATCATCACTCTTCCCTTTATTCATCCTCTTATAGATTTTCTCAAAGGACTGAAAAAAATAATAATGAGAGTTATTCCTTTTTGTGTAAACCTCCCTAGGAAATTATTTTGTGCTTGTATCTTCATATTGGGTAATTACAGCTTAGAGATGAACTATCAAACAGTGGGGTTTAGATTTAATAAAAGGGCTTTAAAATTGCTGTAAAGAGAGGAGGGAGAAAAAAAAATCCACTGAAGGCTCTTATCAGATTTCGTGCGGGAAATTATTGTTAAAGCACCAGCACTGAGAAAGGGCTCAAGAACATGTTTTAGTCTCATCACAATAAAAAAATCAGATCAGGGCCCAGCCCTCCTTCCAACCTGGATTATTGGAAAGGGTCTCGGTCCCAGTTCTTTGAGCCCAACCTGCAGCAACCTGAGCAAGAGCAGCAAGAAGAACCTGGAGGAGCAGCACAGGGGCAAAAGACTCAAGGAGACACAGAAAAGAACCAGTTAGCAACCAAAATCCACAGTAACCTGAAGATCACCTAACATATGGCACAAGGAGAAGACAGAAGAGCTTTGAAAAATAATTAAATATAAGTATCTGTAATTTTTTTTTTATCCTGCAGTAGCCTCAGGAGCCACAGCCTGGATCCATCGTGGTAGGTACGACATACATGGGAAAGGTTATCCAAAAGGACTCAACTGTCCCTTTCCAAATTCTAATGACAAATTCCCTGTTGTAAAACAGCACCAAGCACAGAGATATTTTCAAAACTAACAAACACAGAGGCAATGCCTCAAGTCTCTATTGTGACATTTTGCTATCGAGGGAGCTGCACCAAAGAATAATTTGGTAAAGACCATCTTAGAATCCCAGAATGTTTTGGGTTGGAAGGGACCTTAAAGCTCATCTGGTTCCACCCCCTGCCATGGGCAGGGACACCTTCCACTATCCCAGGCTGCTCCAAGCCCCGTCCAACCCAGCCTTGGACACTTCCAGGGATGGGGCAACCACAGTTTCTCTGGGCAACCTGTGCCAGGGCCTCCCCACCCTCACAGGGAAGAATTTCTTCCTTATATCCAATTCAAACCTGTCCCCAGTCAGTTTGAAACCATTACATCTTGCTCCAGAGAAGCCACAGTGGGAAGCTTGGCCATGGTGAAGGCAGGAGGGGTGGAGGTGATCAGCTCTCACCATTAGGCAAGGCTTGTCCCAACCCACAGCACCTGCACTGGCTTGTAGATTCATTCCCCATTTTCAAGTAATCCGGGTTTGGCTCATCAGCAAAGTCCCAACAGCACGAAGACAATCCCCTTGTCACTGCAGCATCCAGAGCTGAGAGGCAGCACACGGAATTCCCTCCGGAGTGACTGCCACCCCATCCCTCATTCCCATCCCAGCTCCCTGGGGATGTGTGCTGGTACCACTGCCAGGGTTACCATCATTTCCACTCCCAGGGCAGAGCTGTGGCTGCAGCCCACAGTGAAGCTCTGTGCTCTCACATCCATGTTAAATAACTTGGATGGGGAGGATGAGCCCAGCTGTGCACGGCTCCTTTCTGCCTCCAGCTTCGCCAGCTGCCAACGCCAGGAATTACGGTACCGTGAGCAAATCCAGGGACAGGGAGGGGCTGAGCATCTTCTCAGCAAAAACAACATTAGAATAACAAGGCACAGACTCAAATGGCTTCTACAGAACAGCTCAGCACTGCCAGGGAATTGTATTTTCCAGAGAAAGGTATGAAAATGGACAGAAAGCATTTTTAAGCTCTAATGTCAATCTTTTTATTGAGCTTTAAAACTAACAGACTGCCTTGGTGTGAGAGGAGCATCCTACAAATTCCTAGCACAGACAAATTTAACAAGAAATCCTCTTCCTTCCTCAGACTCTTTCACTGAGACTGTGGCATTATAAATACATCAGAGCTTTGAAAGAAGCACGGGAACACTGCTCTTCCTCCACCCAGCTCCATCCTTGCAAATGGAGCCGTAATGTATTCAAAGCTCGGGAATAATGAAAAACAACCCCAAAACCAGCCCCCAGGGGAGGCTCTGGGAGCTGCATTTCACTCACCACGTGCGAGTGAATATGTGAGAACACAGGTAGTTGTGTGCACAGATACCTTTAAAATGGATGGAAACAACACCAACAAAAGGAGCAGCCTTGTGCTGGCTGCTTAATCCCTTTCTCTGTGTTTTTCCGTTTGCAAATTGCTGCTGGAACACCTTTAAATCAAGACCTAAAGCCGGGTGGTTGCTCGTTATTTACGGCGGGCTGGGGTTAATAAAACCCATCAGACACAGCCCGGGCTGGCAAGGGGCTGTAACTCATCCCTGGGAGGTGCCTCCCATGGATTAATAGCTCCCCAGGACGCAGGGAAAGCTGCAAGGAGGCTGGAAAACAGCAGTTCCAACAACAACAACAAAAAAGCACCATTTCTGACTCTCCACCTCCCCCTGCAGGAAAATTAGCCAAGGATGGATGGAAAATTGTATCTTAGAGCTGATTTATACACCAGGGCATAGGAAAAAAAAGGGCATTTGCTCTTGTTACTTAAAACGGCATAAATCTCAGAGTTGCTTGCTCAGATTTCAGTGGGTTTTCTGATTTAGGACATTTAAAGTTCTGGGTTACTCCAAATAAAAATGATTTTCTTTACAAGACAAATACAGTGATTATTCAGTTATTTTGCCTTATTAATAGGATTCATTTATTCAATTATTTGTCTTCTACTGTGTGCTGCTCGAGTTCAACCTTCAGGTGAAGTGGGATGATCTGTAAATAAATGCACACACTTTTGATCCCCCTGGACCTCCCAGTGCCACAGTGAAGTTCCCAATGGCAGAACCAGATTGGATACTGGGGAATCTCTGTTAGCAGCACGAGGCTGGTGAGACACCACTGCCACCCTGAATCCATTTGGGAAGGGGTGAGACCTACACACATTAGCACAAGTACATTATCCTGATCGTTACCCCACCAAAATTTGATTCAGGCTGATATTGCTTGATTCAAGTCTAGAATTTGATTCAAACACTGGGGTGGAATTTAATAACAGTCCTTTAAAAAGGAATTTGAAAAGGTATGGTCTTCTTTGCTTAAAAAATGAAAAGTGAAAGTCTGTTTGCTCAAGCCAGTTTTGACTGTGAGTGCTGAGCAGAGACGTGCTCTGAGCAGAGGAGACACAATAAAGAGGGAAAACCCCCAAATCTCGGCTGTTCTACAGGACAGTTCCCAAGGCCCTGAGGATGCAGACTCTGCACCTGGAGATACTCAAGGACCCGACCCTGGCATGGCATCCTAACTCTTAACCATTTTTCCTGCCTGATGCCTTGTGCTCCTGTAGGCAGGACAGAGGCTGAGCTCCCTCCAGGTGTGTTCGCTGTTCCCAAATTTGGGAGGCAGAGCACACCCTTGCAGAGGGCTTTGGAATAAGATGCCTCATAAACAGCAGAGGTGGTCTGAGATGCTCCCTGCTGGCTCCTCACTGGCTCCTCCCGCAGCGTTGGGATGGGAGATACTCCCCCTGCAAACTGGCTGCAGGCACTCCCAAAATAACCAGCTTCTCATTAATTCCAGCATCAGGAGCACGGTGGTTTGGGGATTTCCAGTCTAATCCTTCCTTTGGCTTTAATTCCCGTGCTCAGTCTTTCTCTGTCTACAGCATAAGGTGCTTTACATGGAAATTGAAACTAAAAGCAATATCAGGAATTTGTAACAAAAGCT
Source organism: Platyrinchus mystaceus (assembly GCA_035041135.1). Classification (NCBI taxonomy): domain Eukaryota; kingdom Metazoa; phylum Chordata; class Aves; order Passeriformes; family Tyrannidae; genus Platyrinchus; species Platyrinchus mystaceus. The sequence continues at coordinate 18,622,343 of JAWWLV010000018.1, read as the reverse complement.
TTTCCTCTTCCAATGTAAAATAAAATTCCAACAGGGAGAGGACCACAATCCAGCCACAACACTCTTTGAAGCTTCCCACTCCACGGGGAATAACCCCTAGAACCTCTCCTCAGCTCATCCACTGCCAAAGAATAGGATAGGGGAGCAATAAGAATATTGATACACAAAAAACACAGAAGCTGTTCTTGCAAACATTTCAGCACTTCCTACAAAACCCTATTTTTTTGAGTTCTTCCAGCCTTGTTGCCTGAGGATGAAGTTTTCCAGGTGGGGTGTCTGTCCCAGGATGAACACTTACTTGCCTGGGCACCTTCACTCTGCCCTATAGCACGAGTGTCTTAACAATACAGTCTTTAATTACACAATCCCAGGAGCACACCAGGATTTTCACTCTGCCTGGTGAAAACGAATCACAGTCAGGCAATATAGTGACTAAATCCCAGGACTTCTGCAGCTGGAAACATCGGTGGGAAAGGGGACAGGCCCCAGAAGGAGTGAATGGAGATCTTTTATTTAAAAAGCCCTCAGTGAGCTGGTCCTTGTTCAGCAAGTGCCATCATTCCTGTGCCATGGATCATGCTGGAGAGCTGGGCTAAATCCATCAGGTGATTATGTCACCAAAGACTCAGAGGCTCAAATTCAAGTTGCACAGACAACAGGAATTCTGACTCCTGAGTGAGATGCATCACCTTTAAGTGGCTGAAAATTAAGACGAGTGACTTGCCTTGGGCTTTATCCAAGGGAAAGGAGAGGAACGGGCATCCTTGGGGAGGGATTCATCCCAAGACATGTGGCTGGGAGAAGTCAGGGAATGGCATCAGATGGGCTTTGCACTGACTAAGCACAGAGCACAGGTGATGTGCTGAGACTTGTTCTACATCAGAGAGATCTCAGTGCAGGAAGATGAATCCCACCCTTCCTAAATTTGTCACTATTTCTATAGAATTATTTTTAAATTCACACCAGGAGATGCCATTTTATCTGTAGGCAGCACACCAACAACCTGGAGCTGAAGGCTTTAAATCAAAAGACACTTGCCTGGCACGAAGGACTTTCAAAAAAACTTCAGAAAAATGAATCTACCTGATTTAAAAGTTGGCACTGAAGTGTTCCCTGCTGTGCTGCCTGCACAGGATTCCCTGCTCCTGTCAGCACAGATATGAATGTACACACACAAGAGGGCAGAGCTGTGCTGGCACATTCCAACTTAAATATGCCCAGTTCTTTGCACTGCAGGGATTCCTGGGCTGTTATTTCGGGGAGAGGAGGATGAAGTGAAGGATATTATACAATTTAATGATAATCCATTTTTTTAATCTCACTATTCCAAAGTAACAGCTGAATCACACACATCCTGAACAACACACACACAGAGCTACTCCCCCCTTACCCCAAGAGATGGAAACACCCAGGTCTCTTACATAAAACAATGATGTAATTACCAATTAATCTATCTTAGTTAGAAACCATCTTCTTCCCACAAGTTTGGAGGTTCAAATGGGCTAAAAGATCTTGGCCAAATGGAAAAGAGTGGGTATGGACAGATAAGGGGCTGTGCTGGCTCCACCCCACCACAACATTCCCACCAAGGCCTTTCTTTCTGACACACTTGGAAGTATTAATTAATTTAGCTCAAGGGGGTTGTTTTTATCTGGAGTTCTCAGGCAGCTTCACTCTTGCAAGTTCAAAGGCAGCTTTGAAGCTGGCTCAAAGAATGGATTTATATTGATTTAAGAAAATGTATCAGGAATTCAGAAATGATCAGCTCTGCAAGTGCACAGGATCAATTCCTCAGGGTCAAGAGCTCCTGCTGTTCAGGGTGCTCCAGCCACTGAAACACTCACAGAATCCCTCAGAATATCTGCAGGAGCAGGAGGGATCCCCACCGGCTCACCAGGGTGAGCAGGAGCTGCTCATCAAAAGCCACTTATCAACTTCTGCATAATCTGAACGTTGTTTATTATCCAAGAGCAACATTTTGAGATTGTTTATCATCAGAGTCACTACCCACTAAAGGGAGCTTTACTGCCCAGAAAACAGGCAACTGGCTTTTACTGGAACCCACTGACTCCCCTTGGCTTCAGGGAGGAGCCCACACCCCTCACTACCCAAACAGGCCAAGCAGTGCATTGCAATATATCCATTTCCATGGTATTTTTCACTTAATGTCTCCAAATGTTTTGTTAACTGAAAGCCTGCAGCATCCAAAGCCTGTCACTGGATATTAGGCCAAGCTTGTGGTTGATAAATGGAAAGAAACAAAAGCCAAAGCGCTTTGCCAAAGGTCACAGTTAATTCCTTGCTTCAAACCCTAGAAAAAAACATACCTACAAAGCATCCAAAAAAATATCCCAGTGCCCAGGCCTGGGAGAACACTTAATCCCTGCTAATACTTTTATAGGATTTTCACTTTGAAAATTATCTACCTGACCCTTCCTTGGGTAAATGTGGAGGTGGTTGGTGACAATTCAGAATCCTCCTTCTTCACAGCCTAATGGATTTCTATCCCAAGTTCTTCCCAGCGATTCACATGAATTCCATTTTGCTTCTCTGTATTTATTATAGTGTGTACATATTTAGGATTCTGCCTTGTCATTAAAACACCGTCACTGCAGCTCACAAAATCTGAGGTCTCACCTTCATGTAGAAATCCAAATGAATTTAAAATCGTCCCATTAACCTCTGAACTGTTATGAGGCAAACATGAGCTCAGAACTTACTTTCTCAGTATGTTTTTCAGTGATTAATGGAAATAAATTCAAGTGATGCTCCATAAAAATCAACAATACAAGCTGGTCAAAGTGTTTCTCTGCTCCTGTAAAATGACTTGATTTGCCTGTGTGGGAAAAGGAAAGTGGAAAGATGGGAGGCAGCCTATCTCAATTCCAAACCAGCAAAGCATTTAGGAAGATATCTGATTGATTTAAAATGCAGGAGGGAGATTAAAAGCCCATCCCAGCAGGCTGACATTAACTCCAGATTGCTCCAAGGAACAGAGCTCCCTTTATTCCCCTCAGTCACCTCGGGACAAAATATCAACGCAGGCAGAGTTATGGATGTTGATGGAGCAACAATGGGAATTGATTTTGGGAGCAGCTCTCCCCGTGGGGAGGAAAGGACAAACTAATGAATGAGGTTTGCTGTTCCTGTGTCACCCTGCTGAGCAATGACTGTCACCACAGGACGCTCTGAGGGGGCATCGCCGGTGCCATTAATTCAGAGGGTGGGATGGAGAGATCCCAAACCCAGCACCTCCTGCCACCACAGTCTGCTCCAGAACCTTTAGACCCCCCTCAACATCCCTGAACACTCAGACTCCTCCCTCTGGGCTGACCTGCCTGCAAGCCAGACACTCCCAAATCCCAACCTTTTCGGCTGTCACAGCCCAGCAGCCACACGAAGGTTCAGCCACTTCAAGAGCGAATTCTGCCTCCCAACTCAAAGTTATTAAGAGTTATAAAAATAGGTTATTAAACAATGGCTCTAGGTTTCCTTTTTTTCCTGGCTCACGGGCAGGATCACAGGAGGAAAGCAAGGAACAGTGAGGAGAAGCTGCTCCACTCAGGTTCAACCATATTCAACATATTCTCACCTGCACCAGTGAAAATATGTTTTTCTGGTTAAAGCAACAAAACCCACGCCTTATTTTGTCATTCCAGTTATTTCTGGCAAATCTGAGATCCCATTCTCAGAAACACACATTTAATACCTCACTCCTGCCCCACACAGACCCAGACAAGCTGTTACAGGCTGTGTGCAGCACCGTGATGGTTAAAACAGGGCTTCAGCCATGACTTGGTCACACTCTGCCACTCCTGTGTACAAACACAGCCAGAGTTACTGCCCCACTTGGGCACACCAAAACTGCTCACAGGCAACCACGTTATCCCCCACGGTCTCTGCATTTCAGACCTGTTGGCATTAATGTTGGGTTCAGAAGACATTGATACTGGAGCTTTATCCTGCTTGAAAACACAATGGAAATACAAAAAGGCAAATTGTTGCAACAGAAAGTGGCCATTCAGTGTTTAAAAATGTCAGTTTAATATAAGTTTAGCAGCACTCTGCTGTTCAAACAGCACTGATGTAGCCTTGGCTCCGTAAAGTTCACTGTAATTCTCCTCAGCCAAGCTAAAATAGGATGAGATATTTAATTAAGATGTTCTAGGAAAATCCTATTTAAAAAAAACCACTGTCATGGGAAAAAGGATGCTATTCTTTCCTGCCAAATTCCACAAAAACATATACAGCATCCCCTGGCTCTCCCTCCTCCTCTCTTCCATGCCCCCAGCCCCTCACCCACGCACACAGGACACTGTTACATCACTCCTAGGACAAATCTTTTTGCTGCCCTCATTTCCCAGAGATTAACCATCAGGCAGCTCAAATCAGCTTTCCCTGCTGCACTAAAGCCAAATATTAAAAAGCAAAGCCCAAAGGCTTCCAAGGAGTTTCAGTGGGAGCGACCCGAGGTGTGACAGGCCCTGGAGATGCCTCAATTTACCTGAAGAGACAGAAAAGAGAATTACAGAAGTCACAGGCTGGATGACTTTTGTAATTCACCCTGGTTTCCTTGGAGCCAAGGGTTGTGTCAGCACAAAAGAGAGATCCAGAGCCACAAACAGATGGGACTTGCACGAGGCAGAACAAGGTGAGGGGTATGGAGGGTGAGATCAGAACCATCACCATCACACGAAAGGATGGAGATGAACTATCTCCCCAAGAAGCCAAACTGCCTCAGTGCAAGTCACAATATCTGATTCAAAGTGACCAATTTAGAGTAATTTTAGCCAAGATAAAATAATTTTGGGGGTTATTTTTGTTTGCATACAGGCCTGAAGTAGCTCTGGAGAATGTCCCAAAGGGGCCTGGGCTTGTTCTGAGACCTCAAGCCCTGACTCCAGGACAGCCACACTCTGCTCAAGGGCTGGAACTCTGCTGCCAGGAATTCAGGGAGCCTGAGCTCCCCAGAACAAAAGCAAAGTGGCTTTTCCGCTTCTCAGGGCCTACATGCAAGAGGAAGAACCCCATCTTTAGGCAGAAATGTCAACGTAGTGCCCAGCTGCCAAACAAGCTCCTTTCTGATGCCAGCATTACCCCATGGCACTCTGCATCTCAGGGAATAGGGAAGATTTCCTCCCTAAGGGTGCTCTGACAGGCACATCAGGGCAAAGGACTGAGCTCCCTGACTGAGCTTTCCTGAATGGGACGGATGGAATGGAAAAGGGAGTTTCTGGCTGGCACTGGGAGCATATACTCTTAATCAGAGCCCTCTGGACACTTGAAAAAGGAAAAGCAATTAAAAACCAGCCCAAAGCTCAGCTCAGGTAGGCACAGAAGCTCTGCAGGGCCCAGGTGTGTGCAGGGAAGAGGAGCACAGGCCAGAGCCACAGGGAAGGAAACGCTCATGGCGTGCACTGGACAAGTCACGTCACAGGAACAAGGGAAGGGGGGAAAGGAGGGGCTCCAGCACCAAACTGTGCTGCAGGATTGACCAGATCCCTCACAGAACAGCAGGTTTTGGTCAAGTCTTTTGAACCAATAGCTGACACTGTTCCTGTTCCAGTTCAGATTCAACCAAGATTTCAAACCAATTGAATTAACTCGTTTTCAACATGAAAAAAAACAACAACAAACAAAAGCAAACAAACAATAATTAAACCCAGTCACAGCTTCAAATCTTGGAAAATGTGACATAAAAAAACCCCAAAAGGACACAATGTCAGCTTCCTAAGATAATTTCCACAGCAAGACATCATCCTGAAGAACCCAAACTGAACAAATCCCTGTTGTTATTTGAGAAGATAAATGAGTATCAAACTCATTAGCAGCCCAACAAGTAAGTACACAATTAAAAAACAGTCTCACAGATTATAAACAAACATGATGCAGGCTGTGGGTGCACTAAGTCAGCCAGGAACAGCACTGAGCTTACAGAGACCCTAAGAAAATATTGGTATTCAGCAAACTGCAGTCTAGACAGTCTCCTCTTTTCCCAGAGGACATTTATTTCCTCCTAGACAGCTGCACACACTGTAAAAGAAATCTTAAACCCAACCTGCCAAAGAAACACAGTCATATCTTCAAACCAACCTTTCTTAGGCCGGGGTTTCGGAGCTTCTGTAGCCGCCGGCAACGAAGAAACCTGGAAAGACAGAAAACAGGAGCAGTAAATACACCAGGCAAGGCTTCCTGGAGCTCTGCTCCAGAAAATAATCACAAAGGACAACTGGCAAATCCCAAAAGAGAGCATAAAATTAGCAGCGCTGCTGCTGGACAAACTCTGCCCTGCCAAGCAAGGCTGAGAGTTCTGTTCCATGGGTAGATTAAATCGACCCCCTCATTGTGCAGCTCATTCCCCTTCTGTAGGTTCACTGCTGTCCAGCAGCATCCTGGAAAGGCAGCGTTACCTCACAAAGGAACACCACCCAGGCACTTGAGATGCTAATTAGAGCTCACACAGAAAATAAGTTAAAAAAAATATATTATAAAATATTTATGAAGGCAATTAGAGCAGAGCTGGTCCTGGGAAACCCCCCAAGCCCACAGTGGGTGAGGGCAGCAAACCTCGACCTGCAAACACTGCCCAGAGCTCCCATGCCATGGAAGAAAAATGCATTTTTTACCATTTTCTTACTTTGCATCAAAAATCAAGCCTTCTCAGAAGAGAAACAGGATTACACAGGGAAGCATTTCTATTTTTTCCTTCAATTTTTGGGGAAGAAACAATCCTCACTCCTCTTCCCCTGAGACAACACAGGATTTCATACACCTGTGTTGCCTCCCCTCTCCTTAATTAACAATCGTTTAAAGCACAGATTCAGTTAATCCTTGTTTTTTGCAATGTTTTGAGAACATTTCCTAATTGTGTCATTTTTTACTGGAAATGGGGAGGATCAGAGATGCTGAGTACAGTACTTGAGACATGCAAAATAACCTAAGAAAGGCTCTTCCTTTTTTTATTACTGTTTACTTTTTCCTGTTTCTTACTGTTTTCTAAAATTTTATTAATTTTGCTGATCATGAAAAACTGAGTTGATATTTTCACACAATTCCCCAAAGCCAAGCACTCATTCCTCAGCAGCAATAACCAGCAAAAACCCTCACTTTATCTGTTAACAATTTTTTTTTAACCTGCACACACCAATCCAATTCTAAGTCCTCTCACTCAGCACTGTTGAGACTTCCCTGCAGTTCCTCCTATTTCCTCCTCAGCTGAGTTACTTTCTAGTCAGGCTTTTATGTCGATCATTCCTAGATACACTGAACAACCCAGCCTGGGGGAATTCACAGCAACCACCCTCCGGCACAAAAAAAAAATCAGAAAATCGTGTTTTGGATTAGAAGGGACCTTAGAGGTGATCAAGTCCCACTCCCCTGCCATGGGCAGGGACACCTTCCCCTATCCCAGGCTGCTCCAAGCCCCCTCCAACACGGCCTTGGACACTTCTAGGGATGGGGCAGCCACAGTTTCCCTGGGCAACCTGGGCCAGGACCTCCCCACCCTCACACCCAACAATTCCTTCCCGATATCCCATCTAGCCCTGCCCTCTGGCAGTGGGAAGCCATTCCCCCTTGTCCTGTCCCTCCAGGCCCTTGTCCCAAGTCCCTCTCCAGCTCTCCTGGAGCCCCTTTAGGCACAGGAAGGGGCTCTCAGGTCTCCTTGGAACTTCTCCAGCTGAACACCCTCAGCTCCCTCAGCCACCGCTCCCGCAGCCCCTTCCCCAGCTCCACTACCCTTCGCTGACACGCTCCAACACCTGCTAACCGATTATTAATATTAATTACTTCAACAAAGACTGAATTTCCCTCATGTTTTTCATACCAAGTGTGCAAAGATTAAAAACTCGCTCTTAAAAACACCTCCCGCCGCCGCAGCCGCCTCCCCTCACCTTCCTCCCCCTCCGCTCGCCCCCCTCCCCCTCCGCTCGCCCCCAAGACCCGCCGGTCCCCTCTTGCCCCTCAGAACTCGGCAAACTCCCGCCCCTCACCGAGGCGTCCGGCGGCTCCGCCATGGCCGCGGCGGGCCCCGGTTGCCATGGCGACCGCCCGCCACTTCCGGGGCGGCCATGGCGCGCGGCGCACGGCGGGAAGGTGGCGGCGGCGGCGGGAGGACCTCGGGCGTCCCCCTCGCGCCCCCTTTGACGTGAAAAACACCCAAGAAAACACAGAAATTATAACAATGTCCCTTTATTGGAAGGTTTTATTGGGAACCCCGCAAGGTGGGTGGGGAGCCGGTCCGCCGGTGAGGAGAGACGGCCCGGGAAGTGCTGCGGGGCCGCGGCCCCGCTCGCCCAACCCCTCAGAGCAGCAGCAGGGAGGGACCTTTGCGTGAGGGCTTTTGTTTATTCTCTTTTATATTCCCACAGCGTCTGGGGGGATGGTGCCCTCATAGCCGAGTATTTCACCCGGGAGCAACTGGAACGCGGAGAGGAACGGCAGCAGGTTCTCCCACAGAACAGGGTGGTAATTACCATTATCTTAAGGTTTGCCATCAGGATCGAGGATGCCGCAGGTTTCCTCTGGGAATTACCATTACCTTAAGGTTTGCCAACGGCCATCGCGATTCAAGACACCATAGCCCAGGTTTCCTTTGGCTTGCAGCAGGTTCTCCCACAGAACAGGGAGTTCATTACCATTATCAAAGTTTTCCAACAGCCCTGGGGATTGAGGACGCCACAGCCCAGGGTTCCTTTGGGTTGCAGTGCACACATCCTTGGTGTTTTCCTTCTGTGGAAACCCAGCACCTCTGTTCTTCCACCTGCCCAGCCCACCGCACGTTTTAACATACGGATGCAGAATTCCCAGTGGGAAGCCCATGCCATCCCACCCCTCCAGCACCATCAGGAAAAGCACAGGGAAAGCAGCTGCTTTGTAGGGCAAATAAAGGGAAAAGCAGGTACAAAGGGATAAAACTACATCCCTGGAACATCAGTAGTGTCAGTGAGGGAGCCAATGTGACTCTGGTGCCAGCTGGAAGCAGTATTCCATGTTCTAGCCCTGCCTGGAATCTGCCTTTTTTATTTGACCCCTTCACACCTTTGATCCCCGTGGAAGCTGCAAAGAGCCGGAAGGCTGGAAGGACACTTGCCTGGCGAAAAATACCACAGGAGGAATTCCTATACAGGAGTAAATTTAATAAAACCACCACCAATTGTTTACTTTAACATAGCTCTTGTTACAGAAATCATAAAAATGGACTCAGTAGCTAAACTCATTAGTTCTTTCCCCTTTTAATTGAAAAATACTCCGCTGATTTCAGCTTCTACTGCACTAGATGGAGTGTTAAATAGTTGCCAGGACAGGATGCCCAGTGATTGAGCCCAAAACAAACACAAAGACAATTCCATCAGGTTTCCTTCTCAATGTTACGACTCGTTATAATGTAAGTGAAAATTAAAACAGCAAGGAAGGGTCCATTTGACAGATGAAAGGGGGAGGGAGAGGAGATCCACAGCCAAAATCTCGCCGGAAGTCTTTGGAGAAGTTGTGCCGAACACCCCTCCTTGTCCTGCCTCGGGATCCAAAATAAACCTCTAAACACACACACACACACACACCCCTCCTCTGGGTTCAGAGCACGTGTCCTGCGTGCACAGGTGGGAACGGAGAGTTGGATTTGGGCAGGAAAAGATCCAGGGCCAAAAAAATAAAACAAGAAAAAAGGCAAAGCATCCTGACCCAGAGCTCCAGGAGCTGTGAGGGGCCGCGTCCGTCGCCAGCAATGGATACACACACAGGCCCAGGGGAGGCCCTGGACAGAAAGGAACTGCAGGATAAGAGGAGAAACCCAACTGCTCTGGTAAAAGCCTTCCAAAAAAGAAAAAATAAAATATATATAGATATATTCACTACACCAGCACACGCTCCCCCACCCCAGCCCAGGGAAAAAAAAAGAACAAAACCAAACAAAAGAATCAAACTGAAAGAAAATGCACAGCAAATAGACATAATCTTGAAGATTTTTAAAGAATAAATATTTTTTTGTAATTAAACATTATGCAAACACGTGCCACGCTTGCTCTTTGTCCATGCATATGCGCTATATACAACTTTGAAAAATACTGTGTTGTCCTCTTTTTGTTTTAAAAGTCATATACAAAGGTTGGTTGTTTTTTTTTTTGTCCTTGCTGTGTACCCCCCTCCTCCCCTTCCCAAAAATCCTCTTTAAGACGAGCCAATAATCCACATTCATCCATGTACTTGGGTGGCAGAGAGGAGGAGGGGGGCAGGAGAGCCACCCCCCCTTGCCAAAGTCCATCAAAATGGCTGGTTTGGACATGAAAAGCAGTGTCAAGAAACTGGTTTAAGTTTCATCTGTACTACACACAGGAAAAGAAAGAGAGAAAAGAAAAAGGAGTCGGCTTGGAGGATGAAGCTACGTTACAAGTTAAAGTTGGAGGGTTTTTAGTGCGTCTGTCACACTCTTGGCCGCCTAGAATACTGTTGTACAATGGTTTATCTACCTTTTTTTTTATTACAATATAATTTACTTAATTTTTTCTGTTAACAAAACAGAATCCCGGTACTACAGACCAGCGGTGTAAGAGGCGGAGCAGCGCCCTGGGTGGGTTTTATTGGAATTGCATGAGCACTCTAAGATGGGAAAGGGTTCAGAGTTCGTTCCTGCGGGGCCGGGTTCAGTCCTCGATGTACTCCCACAGGTCCTTCTCGTAGCCTTCATGCACGTGCTGCAACAAAACCCTCCGTCGGCTCTCGCAGTATCTGCAGGGAACAGGGACAGCGTGGAAAAGGCGGGTTAGGAATCATGGGGCATCCCTGGGACCAGCCAATCCAAACCAACATCACGCCTCGCTTCCCAAAGAGGAGCTCCCCCGAGGAGGGATTTTGTACTTGCAGCCCATTAACATCCCTAATTAAGACTCTGGTTACTCCAGTCAGTCAGCTCCAGGTCCCTCGCTGGAAAACCAGTGTGTAAATTGGGCATTTTCCAGGCAAAAGTATCCCCACAGTCCCTACAGCTGGGAAGCCTCCAGGAATAATTACAAAAAGAGGCAGCGGCTGTGGTTTGTGGTGACACCCGGAACAGGGTCAGCTCTCCTAAACATGGGCTAGTACCTGCTCTGAGCCCCATGAGGACAACAATAACACAGGAGTTAGCTTGGAAAAAGTGTCTGGAAATGCTCAAGGCCGGGTAGGATGGGGCTTGGAGCAACCTGGTCTAGTGGAAGGTGTCTCTGCCCACAGCAGAGGGGTCAAGTGGATGATCCTGAAGGTCCTTTACATCCAATGATGAAAAGCTCAGGAGTGCTGACACAGTTTTATTTCCCTGTGGAGATGGAAGCAGTCCAAAGGGTTACTGGTCTGCCTGGAGAGCAGGGTTCACCTCACATCCCTACACATGGCCCTCAGACAGACACCACACCCTCAGAGTCCTCCCACCTATAATCACTGAAACAAAGCTGCACATAAAACTGATCCCAGAGTCTGGCCCAGTCCAACCAGGACCACTGACACTGAGCAAAAGGGATATCATAGAACATAGCAAAGGATGTCACAGCCAACTAAAAAAGCAGAGAACATTTAAAGAATTCGGGTTCCAAGAGCAAATTCTAAATGACTAGCAGGTGTTTCTGGATTCAACTCCTTCCAGCAGCGATCCAAAAGTCTGCAGCACCTTTAGGGATATGGGGGACACACCAAGTCTCAGTGAGAGATCCCAAGGCCCCAGGTGCAGCTGTGGGGCTGGTCTGGCAGCACCCAGGCTCTAAGGAGAGAAACTGGAACCCAGGAGCCAACTGACCAGTTACCAGTTCCTGCTGGGAATTGTGTGGTTCATTTTCCAGGCAGGTTGCTGGGTCAGGATGGCATCCAAGGGGCTCTGCCTGCTGGGAACTCAGATTGCTCGGCAGTGGTCACACGTCCCTCAGGAGGAATCTCCCAGCAGGGAGCTATCCCTGATCACACACAGGCTAACACCTGGTGGGGATTCCTCACCTACCACTCAGTATCTGCTCACAGTGACAGATTTATCCCAATAGGCCAGTCCTGGCTCTCCTCACTGCTGTCAGCTGTTGCAACATAAACCCCCGTATACAAAGTCCCATTGATTTTCGGGAGCACGTGATGGCAAACACACACAATTTCTGCCTTCCCAACTTTAGTTATTTTTCTGCCGGGGGGATGGAGGGGTGTTAATCCTGTTTTCTAGAAATGTCTTTGCAAGCAAAGAGATCCAAACAGCTGAAACCAAACCAGCCTGCAGGGCAGTTCCTGCAGCTTCCCAGGGCTCTTTAAACCCACCTCGATGACATCCTGCTCCCAGTCTTGCATCAAAGAACACCATGCAGGACATGATTAAGACGTGACTGAACTAGTTAATGAGGGACCTGCACGGGCTTGATAGATGAATACTTTCTTCCCAGAAATGTGAAGGCAGGTTTGGGATACTGTTTCCAGGCTATATTAGGTTTTAATTTCATCCTTAGAAGAGCATCCAGGTTCAGAGGACTGAAGTGAACAAGCAGCTTGATATGAAATATCAACTTAATGGTGGCCTTAAAGGGTAAGTTACAAAATGTCTCCAAAAAGGAGGTCCGGTAAGTCTTTGGCAGCACAGCTGGGGCTGAATGACTCGAGCAGGACAGGCCACAGGCCCACCAAAGCTTAACAGCTCCTTCCACTCCCCACAGTCCATTAGTCACCACAGCTCACCCTACTTTGGATTTTTTCTTCCCCCTAAGCCAGGCATAACAAATTCAGTGACTTTGGCAAAATGCCTCAGAAACGAAAGCCATAATCCTGTGACTCATCCGCATTTTCAGCTTTGTACTTTTCCACTGTGCAGAAGTGATTCCCCAGGGACTGCACAAAGCCCTGGCATCGGTGTCACCTGGCCCCCCAGTCCCCTGCTCCCCTCCTCAGCTGGACAGGCTGCTCCCTCCCTCTTCCTTAGGGACAGCTTTCCTACACCATTTTGCACAAAGGGACCCTGCAGATGATTAAAAGAGACGATTGCTCCCTGCTGGCAACTCATCCCAGGCCAAAGCTGGCAGCTTGGAACAACAAAGTCACTCCTTGTTCTTTGGCCCTCGCTGTGCAGATCCCACCCTGGTCCTGGCCATTCCCACACGCTCCTTCTGTGCAGGAACAGCAGTGCACGAACAGCCATTGCTTCTGGTCACAGGATTTTTTCCATTCCAGGGTTGGATCTTCCAGCTCCTGCTCTGTGGAACAGACGGAAGGCTGAGCTGGGAGCCTCTCCCCAGGCTGTCACCTCCTCCGGGAGCTGGTCCCAGCAGGGACACAAAAACACACTGCCTCTGTGTGAGGTTTCTCCCTGAGGATTCGGGGGCTGGGCAGGCTCCTGCTGCTGCTGCTCCCAGATGCCCAGGGACTGGTTGCTGATCCCAATGGATGGCACAAGGCCAACAGCAAACAGCTTCCCAGGGATGTGGCTCTGGAGAAAACTGTATCTTGGCAAGCACTCAGGCCACTACTTGTCACAGGGGATGGCAACACTCGGGCAGCTTTGAGAGAGAGGAGTATCCCAGCACAAACCTGTACTTATCCTGTACTTTCTGCTTTATGTCTTGCAGCGAATCTTGGGATATATCTCGCTCCAGGTACCCAGAAAGCACCTCTGTAGCATTCTCTAAGTCTGCTTGGTTATTCTGCAAAGACAAAAGAAAAACAGTATTTGGGTGGGCTAAATATATTTTTATATATATATATTTATATATAAAATATATTTTTTCTTCAGCACAACTGAAATCAGTACCGAAATAAAAAGTGGGATTAGATATCATGAATCACAGAATTATGTGTGTTGGAAGGGAGCTTAAAGCTCATCTCATTGCACCCCCTGCCATGGGCAGGGACACCTTCCACTAGACCAGGCTGCTCCAAGCCCTGTCCTTGGACACTTCCAGGGATGGGGCAGCCACAGCTTCGTGATTCTGTGATTCCTCCAGCAGACAGTCCTACAGAATATTCTATTCCAGAGAATATTAACACAGATTCAATTTGGTAAAAGTGGGGCCAAGAGGTCTCCATGCCTTAAATCTCTATTTCCTTAGCTTTGCAATCTGAATCCCTGACAACCCCATTTTTTCCTACCTCAAAGATAATGGACTGATTATTCTTTTTGAGGTAGAAGGCAAAGACGTAAGTGTACATGAGTGTGGCACGACACTGGCAGAGGACGTCGACTGCTTTCTTCAGGAACTGCACCTCGATCCACGACATGTTGTGCTGCTGCATCTCCTCCATCTTCTGCTTCACCTGAGCGTAGAGCTTGTGCTCAAAGCGCAGGCTCTGCATGTGGTTCATGTAGCGGTTGCAGTAGAACAGGTACCTCTGCAGGGCTGCTCGGGATCGCTGCGTTAATTCCCATTAGGGAGAAGGAAAACAAATAGTTAAAACAAAGTAATGGCTGCAAGAGGAGTAAACCCTTCACCAGGCTCTTCCTGACTCCCACATTGGGCTTCCTTTCCCAAGGAGTTTTCTTTCCTCTCACGTTGACCAGAGGAATCCGTGCGGCCCCGCTGACCCCACCACTGGAGGTGACAGCCCAGCCCCTGTCTCGCTGGCACAGGGGACTTCCTAGCACAGCTCTGACATCCTCACTCCCAGCCTTGGAAGTAATTACAGTCACACTGCTGAAGCCTGATCACGTTTGCGTTTCAGCCTCTCGATTCAAGGTACAGTACTCAAATGCTTCCAGTGTCATGACAAACAGTCAGAAGTGACAAACAGTGAGAAGACAATTTTATCCTTTTTTTTTTTTTTTTTTTTTGGCTAATTAATAATTCTAATTAAAAAATTACTGTAATCGTGTTAAGAGGGCAACCTTGGTTGATTATAGAGCAGGGAAAGGCACCGTGTGCTAAGTAGTGCAAGAGAACCAAGATGACTCAATATGTTTTCATTAATCTTATTTTCTTCACGCTGACAGACCGGCTGTAAAAAAAATAACACCACGGGCATGGTTCAACTTGTGTGTTGTAGATGAACAGAGGCAGCACATACCAGCAAAGCCATCCCTATCTCAATGTGGAAAGACTTAACTGTCCCTCAGATTTGTGCCCAAATCCGTTAATTTCTTCAGAGCAGCTATGTAGGTTTACAGAAAGCACAACCACAGGGCTGGTGATCTCCCTCATCACCAAAGGTTATGGACTCACCTCCTGTGCATCCCTTGCTGCCTTTGCATCATCCTCATTGTAGCGATTACAGTTGTACCTGTAACGGGGACACCGATTCCACAGATTTCAGTCCAAATCCATGCCGTTGGCACCACGACCTCCTCGCCCTCCAGCAAGGCACGCTCCCGAACTCACCAGGCAGATCCGTGGGGCTCCCAGGGGCCCAGACACACCCAGCAGAACTCCGCCTTGCAGTTCTGGTTCCGACAGACCATGTGGTTGCAGCCCCCGTCCTTCTCGATGGTGACGTGGCATTTCGGGCATTCCTGTCCACAGGACAGAGAGCACCATTAGCAGGGCAAGCACGGGACCCACAACAGCCTGGTAACTTGGAAGGGCTCCCATGGCAGCAAGAGAGAGCACATCGAGTGAAATACATGATTTAATTCTTCCCTTTGAACATCAAGATCCTCTTCCGAGTCAGGCCTTAAAATACTTCCAAAACTGGAGCAGCTAGATAGCAAAAATAAGGAATAACACATTTTATCTCTGCTGCTCTCACAGTGGTACACTGGACGGGTCACTCCGTGACCTTCCCCAAAATCGCAGCAGCAGTGGTAGTCTGGAACAGCCCAGGGAAGCATCTGGCTTTCCTCACCACCAAGTGTCTGGTCCACGCCACGCTCAGACTGAGCTGGTATCACGCTGTTACCGATCCAAGACACCTGCAGCTGTAAAATGCCATCCAGAAAGGATCTGAAAACATGCAGCAAGAATCTAGTGTGCTTCAAAGAACCTGCTGTCAGCTAAAAAGACACTTCTCCTCCTGAGGTGTTTCCGCGTTTCCCATCAGGTCCCTTTTTTCCCCTTCATGTGACACCTCACTGAAGACTTTTCCACAAAAGCTCACACGGGGTTTCCCTTTCGGGTGAGAGGCCTTTGACAAATGTGAGGATCTCAAAGAGCAGCAGTGCACTGAGAAATATCTGGGGAATAGTCTGGGATTTTTTATAACACCAATATCACAGCCTTGATGAGCTTAGAAATCAACAAATCAAGAAAGCAGCAAGTGCAGAGGGCAAAACGCCAAAAATAAAACCATTTTAAGCCAGATCAGCTCATCCCACAACCACACCAGCCTTCATGGAGTTTTTGCAGAAGCCAGCGTTGCTCTACAAAGCAGTAACAAATATATCCAAACAGGTAATAGACACACCTGTAAATTTAGGTGCAGCTTTTGGGTCAGAAGTTTGAAAAAACCCTTCCCCAGCTTGGAGCACATCTTTGCTGATCAGAGCAACCAGTTCCTACACTGGCATGCAGAGAAACCCTCAATAAAGGGAGAAACCAGCACACACAATCACTCAAGAACTGCTACTTTTGCACTGGACACAATCCAAGAGGTTCTTGTTCATCCACTCCGAGTGTCCCAACTATTGCTGCTTTTCCATAGAGTTTGCCTGTTTGTATTGTCAGGGACAGGAGAATTTACACACCAAACCAAAGGGTTCAAGCAGCAACCAAGCACATAAAGGGAGTTTTTCCAGGCCTGCCTCCTCCTGGTCACCTGTGTTTGTCCTACAAACTGAGTAACTGCACTACATACAGAGTAAGTGAAGCACAGCAGCTCCTGTGCTGGCTTCTCAGGGGCACAACACTGAGCTGTGCCCTACGACTCTCCACAGGATGGATACTCAGCCAGGGAAGCTTTTTCCCAATTAATGACCGCAGTTCTGTGAACTTCACAGTCAAAACAGTATCTCCTTTGATCAGAGCACCCTGTGAAGCACCTATTTTCCTATTGCAGACAGCCCTCCTCCCTCTACCAATCCTGCACCAACAAGTCAAGACTCAGATTCAGCTTTATCCCAACAATATCCTTCCCAGCTGAGAGGATCCCTGCTCCATATGCTCCTCAGCCAGGGTGCCTGTGGCTAACAGGTACAGACAGTGGCACTGCCCCTGTGATTCCACGATGGCCCCAGGACAGAGCCATGGGTGGTTTTCAGAGCAGACGGTGGTCGCAGAGCTGTGCAGCTCTTCCAGGCACAGCCCATCTGATGAGGTGCCAACATCTGCCGTGGGAGACACGGCTAATCCAAACAGCTGCTGTGATCCCTCCTGCTCAGCAAAATCCCACAGCTGGAGCACAGGGAGGAACAGTTCCAGGGAGGACCTGCCAAGCTAGAGAGGTGCCATGGGGCACGTCCACACCACGAGGGTGTGGGGCCACCTCACCCCCAGCGAGGCTCAATCAGGAGCACACAAGTTCTGCCCTCCTGGCTTTGAGGTGGGACCAAGCTTTCCAGGGTGCCCTTAGTGCTCAGGGCTTCAAGCTCTAGGATGCAAACTAGGAGAAAAGACCCTTCCAGTGCCTAAATGAGCTCCAAGAGAGCTGGAGAGGGACTTGGGACAAGGTGCTGAAGGGAAAGGACAAGGGGGAATGGCTTCCCACTGCCAGAGGGCAGGGTTAAATGGAATACTGGGAAGGAATTCTTGGCTGGGAGGGTGGGGAGGCCCTGGCACAGGTTGGCCAGAGAAGGTGTGGCTGTCCCATCCCTGGAAGTGTTCAAGGACAGGTGGGATGGGACTTGGAGCAACCTGGGCTAGTGGAAGGTGTCCCTGCCTATGGCAGGAGGTGGAACGAGATGAGCTTCAAGTTCCCTTCCAACCCAAACCACTCCACGATTCTATGATCTAATTATAGCCCTTTTCTCACAGGGAATGCCATCCTTTCCAAGCCTTTATGCTCCTGTCAAGCAAAGCACAAGCAAGAGAGGTGACACAGTACAGACCCACAAAGCTGTGTAGAAGCTGAATATGATTAAAAATTAAAGCCATGAAATGCACACACCAAAGAAATGCTGAACACCACTACTCAAGCCACCAACACAACAAGTGGGAGAGATTTATAGATTAAGGAGGATAGGGAAGGAAGATCTTCCTGAGAATTACGGCTACAAAACAACATAATAGCCAGCAAATCAAGTTACTAAACCTGCAAGAGTATTCTGCAGTTATCAGTCATACCAGGACGCAGAAGTGACCTCATTTACATTGTTCCACCCAAACAATTTCATGCTGTGCCTGGAAACAAAAGCCTGGGTAAACCTGGCAAAGGAGAACAATCCTGATTCTGTCATAGAAAAACCACCATAAACCTCAGCTGCTGTTTTATGAACAGGAGGCTAAATAGAAACATATTTTTTATTTCAGGGCAGGTGAAAGAGATTAGTCCTCTCCAGAACTCCCACTGATGGACATCAGCCTGCCAGCCATGTTCACAGCAACACCATCACCTATGACCTGTCCTAAAGGAAAAGAATCCTCAAACACCACAGGGATTTCTTAATGCTTTTCAACAAAACCCAAAAATGCTGAACTTAATTAAGGTTAGCACAAAGCAGTACACCCTGACAACACCTAGAGTCATGGAGCAAAGCTTTTTTTTAAACTGATTTGAAACACCAGCTCATCCGAGAGGAAAAGATGGCACTTGGACACCTTTGGAAAGACGCTGTTCACACCCCGGCACGGTGAGAAACGAAGGAGCACAGTTCAGTGCTGGGGAGGATTGCGAGTGCTGCCAGAACTTCCACGCCTCAGAACAAGTGTAGGATTTCCAGAAAATACAGAGGGAGAGTGTGTTCAGACATTAAAAAGTGACCTGAAAAGGGAGAGAACTGGGTTTGTGCCATTTTATCTCACTCAGAGGAGAAAAGGGCCAATAGTTTCCTTGGAGGAAGAAAAAGTGCCTGGTTTGTACATCGGCCATTCAAGCCCTGGCTAGCCCGGAAGGTGACGATGGAATGTGCCAGGAGCCAAGAGCAGCAAGGCTGGGGCATTTTTAGTATCAGATGAACAACTTTCATTAACACCAATTTAACTTCCAACAATAAAACCCAGTGTCTTGGGTGAAGATGGGCACCGTTAGTCTTTGTTCTTCTTCCTTCAGTATTCCAAGAGGCAGGGAGATTAACATCGCTGACACTCAGGTTTGAAACCAGTTTCCCCTCTTCCTCCTTTTAAGGGTACTTTCAGCCAGTCTTGATACACCTTCAGAGCCCAAAATAAATGCACAAGTCCAAGTTTTCTCTAGTTTTCACTCCTTTGAAAGTCCACTTAACAGAAGTAATGGATCTCTGTGGTTTCTTTATTCCCAAATATCTGAAACCTGCCTAGTTTAACTCAAGAAAGGAACTACTGAAGAACCAACTTTGTCCAACAAACTGAAAAAGAAAGAAATGTGTAAATCCTTGGATTATTCGACCCCATTCTTCAAGAAGACTGAGAACTACAGGCTTGATAAAGAACTTGCATTGCCTTATCTCAACTTTAAATTAATTTAGTTAAGCTGAACTCATGTGAAAGTAGCTTATTTTAAGAAAAAAGCCATCTACTCCAGCACACTGCTGCAAGGGCTGTATCTTTTGTAAAAGTAGAAGGAATTTAGGTCTCCTAAGTGTAAGTAAATGAATGCAAAGGATAAAAAAATTATATCAGAAACTACAGAACTCGCTACTCAAATCTCCTCGTTTTTCATTCAGACCATTCTACATAATTCATCCAAAAGTGCATCACATCATTCCAGTTTGGGAACAGAACCCAATACAGCTGGGTTTCACTTTTCTATTCTCTCACACAACAATTGCCTAGTTTTCCTTTCCCGTTCTGTCCCCCAGGACAAGCCGGAACAAATGTATCTCACATTCTCCCGTTGCAAAGGATTAGCCAGATTTCAAGCCCACATTCCAGAGGACTGGTATTTGTCTCTTACACCTTCATCTTGGTACAACAGGAAGTGTCCTTTCCTGACTGGAGCCCACATGGGACAGGGCTGCAGCTCAGCCTTATGCCTGGATGGCTCCAGAAAGCCCTTTCCAAAAGCAAGAAATGGCAACGGAGCCCATAGTCACAAGTGAATCACTTGGAGAGTTTTTCCCCACTGAAAATGGGGATTTTTGCATCTGATGGTACCTGATTCCTTTCTACGTTCTTCAAAATGAAGAAATTCAACGCAGACTTTGGGCTCTGACTCTCAGTCCCTGAAGGCAACAGCTGTGCAGGCACAAGACCTGCCTCGACGAGCATGACTGCCCTGTTCTCCTGCTAGGAAAAGTACAGAGAGAGAGAAAGGACGGATGGATGTGTGCTCCAACTGTGCAGTTCCCATCCCAGCCTATCACTCATGCTACAGCAGGACAGGCTTTTGCTTAGTTCCAGGAAGAACCTCTCAGACATGCCCTTGGGTTTCTCCGTGGCTCTGGCCAAGGCCCAGCAGGAACTGAGGCAGGAGGAGGTGCTGGCTGGGGGGCTCTGGGCCCATCCAGTTCTCCAGGGGCTGTGAAGCCCCCATGGTACATGTCCCAGCAGCCCGAGGGTGAGATTCCCACCTTCCCCACCCTGCTGCCCACAGAAGGCAGAGATCAGCATGAGGGGTGGGTTACTCTTCCTGACAACTTTCCCCTCAACCAAATCCAGCGTCAGTTCAGAGAGGAACTGTCACATTGCCCTTCAGTATGGATACCACAAGACACCAGGACAGTTGGCTTTTCCTCCCTGTTGCAGCCTGCACTCCAAAGTATTTCCATGTAGGAATGTCTTGAAACATGTTAAAGGAAGTAGCTTAGACAGTGCTGTCCAAGGACAACAGCTCTGCTGCTCACACCAGACTCCAGGAACTAACAGAAGATGGGCTAATGCCAAATGCCACCCTCCTGATGGGTGTTGCCCTCCCAAAAAATCTTATTATTCCCAAGGCAGGGTCAAGTACAAGATGGGAAACCCCAGGATCCTCCCCCTGAGGGGTAGCAACAGATCCTGAGGGCTTTGACAGGCAAAATAAGGCTGTGACTGTTACGATGTCCCAAATATTTGATCCCCAAGGCTAGCAGTGCTTACACTCAGCCTCTTCCAAGCTAACGGCTGCTCTTCCTCAGGTTTAATAGGAACAGGACCTGAAGACCAACAAACTCTGATCAAATCTAGTTCAGTTCTCGAGCCATGATAGGACACACTCAGACAAAGGCAAATTCCCTTTGTTGACAATGCGCAGGCTCCAAGCAGGGACACACAGCCCTCAGCCCATGGGACACTGCCCAATTCCAGCCCGATTCGAACTGCAGGATGGGTGTTTCTCTGCAACATTCCAGTTCAATGAAAACCAGGCAGGCAGCCCCAGAAAGCAGCAAGGCTGCTGCAAACAATGCCATTAACCAGTTACACAACAGAGCTAAGAAAACAAAGCAGCCATTTCCTCATTCCCTTCCCACCTTCCTCCACCCTCAGGCTCCAGCCAGGAGCCCCAGGCTTGATCCTCACCCCCCAGGGCAACTGCTGCTTTTGTTTCCTTGCCACCATGCCAACCCTGGCTTTTATTCATCCCAAAATTATCAAACTCTGAAGTTTCAGGCAAAGTTGGACTAACTAGGATGAAGACATTTACATAATAAAATCTCAACCAGCTGTTCTGCCAGTCTGGACCTGGAATGCTGCCCAGCGGAAATGAACCACTCCGGAGGCCAATCCCCGGGATTCAGAGGCAGATGTAAGTGATCCCAGCAAACCCAGCACGGGTGGTGGGAACATGTTGCACATATGGAGCGAGGCACAGGCTTGCTTAGGAAAGCCACTGGTGCCAGACAGGAGCCCAAATCTCGAGCTTTGGCTCTCCAATTAACTCTTTCTTCGGAGAGCAAACGCCACTGAACCTGAAGGAACTCACCTGTTTGCTCTTCAAACAAGAGCACTTCAATGTACTGTACATTTTAAGGCTTGCTCTTAAGATGGAACAGAAAAAAAATCCTAGTGCACAGGAATTTGCTTGATATATCTATATAAATATCTATATATAAAACATGAGAAGCTCCCTCACCTTTGTGTTGGCTGCAATCCAATTAGAAGTTTCACTGTCATCGTCACACTTCTTAATCCATTTCTTTAACCACTGTTAGAAAAATGGTAAAAGAACAGAGTTAAGTCTAAATAGAGGAACTGGAAATGCTCCCAAGGCACCTGCTTGCATTAAGGAAAAGCACACACAACCACATGGGAATAGGGGGGGTAGGTGCTGGAAAACTGTGCAAACGGCAGCTAATTTAGGTGCAGACAGTTCCTGCAGCACCGTCCTGATGCAGCGAGCACGAGCAACCCCACAAACACTTCTGCAAATTCATTGCTGTTCTCCAGTTGAATCTACACAAACTTCATGTTGAACTCTGAAATAATAAGGACATTTTGATTTCCAGGTGACCCAACTGTGGCCTTCCCGGACATGAAGGGAGCCGACAAGAAAGATGGAGAGAGACTATCCTGAAGGGCCTGGTGTGACAGGACAGAGGGGAATGGCATTGAAGTGACAGAGGGCAGGGTTAGATGATAGGATTTTGGGAAGGAATTCTTCCCTGTGAGGATGGTGAGGCCCTGGCACAGGCTGCCCAGAGAAGCAGTTGCTGCCCCATCCCTGGAAGCATCCAAGGCCAGGTTGGATGGGGCTTGGAACACCTGGTGGAAGGTGCTTTCCAACCCCAACCAGTCTCAACAATGATGTGCCAAAACTGCTGTCAGACCCTCTGTGATGCCAAGCTCCACATCAGCTAGGTTTTATCTCAGGTTTGCAATGCTCACCTCATGCTCATTTCTTTTTTAAACCTTAGTGAGAATATGGCTTTATCAAAGTAACAAAAGCAAAACACTGCTTGCACCTGCTAGATAACAACCTGACCACATCCAGCCTGGAAGGACCAACTAAATCCTACTGAACCTCTGCTGGGGTCCCCCTCCCCTCTCCCAAGGCAGGTTTTGTCCCCCTAGGAAGGCAAAATGCTCTGTCCCCAAGGCATGGAACAGGTCTGTCCCTGAGCTCTGCACAGGCCACAGCCTCCCAGGCTTGGTTACAGTTTCTGACAGCTCCACAAACAGTTCTACAGCTCAGAGCACTGCAGCAGGTCCAGGACCAAATTAATTCCTTCAGTACAACAGATCACACGCCTGACACAGCACCAAACACCGACAGAAACGCCTCGTACAGGAATGCTCCCTGTCCAAAAAGCATCTTCCTCCCTCTGCAGAGGGTCACAGGTTGAACAGCCTCCTCCTCCACGCAATTCCCACCTGGCTGAGGCACCTTTCCTTCACAAGGTCCAACTCTGAGGCTCCCAGCATGGCAGGAAAGGCCCCCAGTACAATTTACGTGGTTCTTCTCCCCCTGTGGTCTAAACAGCTGAGCTACTCTGCTTCCTGATGGGAACAAGAGTTGGACTCGAGAATCCTTGTGGGTCCCTTCCAACTCAGGATATGCTACGATATGCCAAGCTTAGGCTTAGTTTCTAAGTCCTGCACACAAACTGACTTTAAACTTCCAAGTCGTGCATTTAGAAAAGAATTTCGATGTGCTCACCTTGCATTTAACAGGATCATGCCAGTTTTCACCGCAGTTAAAGCTGTGAGGGAAAGAAAGGGCAAAAGTAAGCAAACAGGGCAGATAATTGTACTTTTAATTAAACAGGGAAGTTTTCTTCTGAGTTGTTCTAATGAGAGACCAAAGCCAGTCCTAAGGAAACATCTAAGCCAACACCGCCCTCCAGCATCCAGTCCCTCAAAGGCCATTTCAAAACAGCATAGGATGAGGGGGAATGGCTTCAAAGTGACAGAAGGCAGAGTCAGATGGGAATACTGGGAAGGAATCCTTTCCTGTGAGGGTGGTGAGGCCCCAGCAGGTTGCCCAGAGAAGCTGTGGCTGCCCTATCCCTGGAAATGTCCAAGGCCAGGTTGGATGGGGCTTGGAGCAACTTGGACTAGTGGAAGGTGTCCCTGCCTGTGGCAGGGGGTGGGACTGAATCACCTTTCAGGTCCCTTCCAACCCAAACCAGTCTGGCATTCCATGAATACACACTACCACACTTTCAAAGGAGTAAGTAAAGAGCAGCATCCAGGTCTTTCACTGGCTGTTCTTACCAGAACTGACGCCCACATTTGCAGCGCACAGGTTTGGCGTCAGGATATTGGACTTTGACGACGTGGTGGCAGTCGGGGGCAGGACACCACTTTAACAGTCGATTACACTGCAGAACAGAGCACAGAACCCACAGGATGGGACAGGGATGTGCACAAGGACACCTCCTGCCCTGCACCCCTTGGCCGTGGCTTCAATCATTTCAAAAGATTAAACCCAAACCTGCCGCAAACGTCACTTCAAACAAAGGGGAACGGCTTCCAACCGGATCCCAGTAACCTCCATCCTGGGCTCAACAGTGAATCTGAACACACACAGCTGGGAAACTGGGGCAGTGGAAAGCCTTCCAAAGCGCCTTTCTCCACGTTTATTTTGCTTCCTCCAAGTTTTATTTTTGCTTTTGCTAAAAACAGTTATGCAGCTTTACTTCAAATGGCAGATGTTTAAGGCACGTTCTCTCTTATGACCCTGTCTCCTGGTTTTCAGTGCCAAGTATCTCAGGTAACATTCAAAACTGTAAATATTAAGTGCTCCTCAGAACCTGTATATTAAACAACAGCTCTTGCATTCTCTTCATCTCTAGTTCTTTTGTCATAAAGGGTTTTTAATCTTTTCCTACAACTATCCCTGTAACCCAAAGGGCTACAAAACAATCTCTGAAGTCACACTTGATTAGAGATTATGCAAAAAAACTTGCTCTGCAGTTATAAAATAGCCTCAAGTCTCTGGTTTGGTACGTATGCAAGACATAACCAACCTAGAAACCATTAAAAATTTTAAATAAAAACTCACCTCTACAAAACTATTGGTTATTAGATGCTGGTACTTTAATTTAACCTTGGAATCTGTGATCAGACGCCTGTGGGAAGGGAAAAAACAGAAAAATTGTAGTAGAAAACTCATTTTTTCCATACTTATCCAGTAAGTTAAGACAGAGAAATGGGTTTGATTCGTCCCTCTACATTTGCAGGTACTTTTTGTACTTACCTGATCTCTACTTGTTAGATCACTTATTATTATGAAAACTACATGCATTGTATTTAATATCTTTATATATATATATATATATATAAGCTTCAAAAACAGAAAGCTCATGCATTTCAAAAGAAGTGAACCTCTTGGTGTGAGGATTCTTATTTTAAAATACCTTCCCAAAGAGCCCAAGAAACAAAGCAAATAATTTAATCAGTCCATTTACATAAAACATGCACATTTTGTGGTAAATCCCTTTCAAAAGCTCCGTTGTGTGGTTCCTAACTCTGGGAAGCCTCACGTTATCAGGGTTTCACTGAAATGCCACGGCTTCAGGTGAGCAATTTAGTGGTGTTTTAATCTATTTACCATAAAAACAAAGTTGATTTGAATTCAGCACCACTGAGGGTATACACAATGTGGGCTTCTAAGTCCAGACATGGAGTTTAATTCCCAGTTGAAACTGGGAGAGGAAAACTAGGCTGATGGGAACCCTTTAAAAGCATGGTGACCACTTGTCTCCTGGGCACACCAACCGAGGTGGCATTTGCAGACTGCCCAGTCTAAATACCTCCAAAATACTTTATTATGCATAGCTGAGCACCTTTATAAATGCCTTTTAGATATGACTGAAGTGTCTTCCCCATATCTGAACACAAAGCAGGACTAACACATCCTTTGTGGCATTCCTGGTTTAAATCCTCCTGTGGAACACCAGCTTTCTACAGGCCATAAACATTGGAATTACTGGGTTATCCATTTCACGTGCAGCCCAGCCCAAGAGTACTCCTGCATGTTATCCTGCCAATACTCATTAGGGATGTTGCATAAATCCCAGCCCTGGGCAGCCTGGGGAGCTCCTCACCAAACCACATGCTGGTTATTACATAAAACACAGCACGTGGCAGCTCAATTCCCAGGGCTAAAATAAAACAAATCAGCTGACAAAGCATCTCTTCAGCCCCGTGTCCACGGCAAGACTGCAATTCTGGAGTCCAACTCGGTGAAGAATGAAAAAACCCGATTTTAATTTAACAAAAATGATAAATTCCACTTCTTTACCCCGTACTTGGGGTTGTAGAGATAGTAAATGTCACTTCAAAAATTTATTGTATTGTAAGTATATATCAGGAACTGGAATTTAAATTAATAGTCCTGCCATGACTAACCAGAGCACATGGAGCACACAATCCACTGGTTGTTTGCTTATCAAAATGCTTTGATTACCCCACATCAACAACCTCACCTGCTCCACGACCTACAGCACCACTTAGGTCAAGACCTTCGAGAACTTTGCTTGGAATATCATTGTCTTTTGCCAAATCATAAAGGAAACTAGACAAATTAAAAGATGAAACCTCAACCTCAGTGCCCAGAAATCATATTTTGGGGTACATTCGTCTGTGAGCAAAGCTTGAAAAGAAGAAATTTCACCAAAAAAGCCAGGTTGGAACAACAAACTCTTGAAGAAACAGCCTTTAACTTTGATCTCTTTCTGGGAGCTTAGTTTGAAACTGCACAACCTCAAAACCTCATCCAAAGACGGGAACAATCCTTTATCAGACCGTAAATTAGAAGTGAGGCAGAATTCCCTATGACCTCCAAACAGGAACCCAGAATCCATCCATTCCCACTGAGTGGACTGATTTCAGAGTCACCCAGGGCAGAAATGAGGGCAGCCTGCCTTGCTCATTAATGCAATTAAAAACTTGGCATGAGGGTGAGCCTACACTCCATGAATAACACGAGCGATGGTGAGCGAGGGATAGCCATGGATCACCCCCAGCCAGGCTGGAGGTCCTGGAACAGACCCTCCCTTCAAAGTTCAACAAGGAAACATGACTCTAAGCTGGCCAAATACTCACAAATCCAGGAAAGTCACCTGAATTGACAAGTTTGGAGTCATATGGAGATAATCCAACTTGGAGATGAAGGCAAGTCCCGAGAAGGGAGTAAAGGAACAACTTGGCCCATTGGTGTTCTGATGGATAAAGACTGATGTCCCTACACATGGCATGTTAGTCCTAGGTTTCTACAGCTTGGAAAGCTGGAGACTTTGTAAAAAGGAAAAGACCTATAAAAGAGAATAACTAAGGACACAGAAATGGATACAGATTCCAGTTGGGATTCCTTACATCTTTATTCATGTTATTCCTAAGATTGCCAGTTGTCCATCTTGGCCTCTAAAGAAAGCATTAGACTTCGGCAAAAAACGCACCTTCCCCCCCTGAAATCCAGGTAAGATCAGGGAAAGGTGGATTTTTACCTCTAGAAAATGTTTGTAGTGCTACTTAGACAAAGGGACCTTGGTTGCTTCAGCACCCAGATGCCATTTCCCTATCCCAGGCCTCCTGTCTATGCCACTTCCAGGCAAGGGGGAATCCCATAGCACTGCTATCCTCCCATCCCTTCCTTGCTGCTGCCACCACAGCCTCCAGTGATTTCAGATACTCTACTTCATAATCACTATTTGAGCAGCTCGTTCCAACTGTTGCAATCAAGAAAACACTCAAAAAAACCTTCCTGCTGAGAGCGTTCAACACCCCAAGTTGAACTTCAAACGCCGGTAAACAAAAACCTCAGTCAAGTTACTCAAGATATGCCAACTTCAGCTCAGTTTCCATGCACTGAACTCTACAAACCACCCCTCAAACAGGGCAGGAAAGCACTTCAGCTCCTTCCACTTCCATCCAGCCTACACTCCATGACTAACCGAGAGCCACTACTGAGGAGTGATTGGGAAAATCACTACTCTGAAAGCAACCGATAATAAACCCCAGCAAATT
Source organism: Platyrinchus mystaceus (assembly GCA_035041135.1). NCBI lineage: Eukaryota > Metazoa > Chordata > Aves > Passeriformes > Tyrannidae > Platyrinchus > Platyrinchus mystaceus. Next base: position 18,594,525 of record JAWWLV010000018.1, on the reverse strand, counting down.
AATATCAATGAGTGAGTCAGGCTTCAGGAAGGAAAGAATAAGGTAACAGAATAGGCCCCCATTGAGATGCTTTTTAGCAAGAAGAATTAAAATGAACTTAATGAAGGTTCAGAAATACGAAGGATATTACTCACTCAATAACCTCCCCCAATATAAAAGAGAAGGAAGCTCATAGAATTCACTGCTCCACCACATGTGAGCAGTCATCCTACAGCTGGACAACTTAATAACTCCAGTGGCACAGGCTCACACACCAGCTTAACCAAATCTGGTGTTTGAGGGTACCTTGCTCCCTCTCAGGGGCATAAAACACACCCTACAGCAGCCTGCAGGACTCATGTCCTCTGACTCACACAATAAGTACAGCTACAGGACTTGGGGAACCAGTGGGTTGGCCTGGGAAGGAAGACCCAAATTCCTACATGAATTAAAGGAAACAAAATGCACAAAGCAGTTAAACTGGGTTTGAAAATTCTGCTCTCAAGACCAAACTGGTCAGGGAGTCTTTCCCCTCCCAGTGCTGCCACATGGGTTTTTCAGAGCCACACAGGAAGTCAAGAGACATGCCAAAATCAAAACAGACCATCCAAGACAGACCTCTCTGCTGCCTGAAAGCCTGGGTGCAGTCTGTTATGAGCATCTGAATACATCTTAACAGCACATGAGTAGCAAAATGCAAAGAGGGGAAAGCCAGGAGGTGGGAACTGAGCGTACTCACATAACTGTATTGTCGTCCACTAAGATATCACAGCCATGGGCAGGGCATGAAATGGTCTGAAAAACACAAAAAGGGCATGGGAGGAACAGTGTTTATCCTATTTTTACTTAACAGAGAATTCCAAGGAACAGACTTCACCACAATCCATAGCAAAAAGAGTGCTTTAACTCTCCCACCACGTCCCAGGTGTGGCCCCGTGCAAGATTCCTCCCCCCACCTGCACTAACCCCGTGGAGCTCCCTCCAGATCCACCTGTGGCAGAGACTGCACCCCTCCCCCCAACCCCCCAGAACCTTTGGGGTTTGGGTTTTCTCTGTTGCTCTTTCGGATTTTTAAAATTTTACTAGGGAGGACTCTCCCTTTTCTTTCCTCCTCCTCTCCAGTATCCAGAATTTCCAGAAATAAGCCATGAGGTGAGTTGGCATTTTACCTGTCCCATGCCTTCCTCCATTATTTTGGTAGTTAAATATTCACTCCAGCACTGCATACAGAACTTGTGTCCACACTCTAGGCCAGTAAAGTACTGCAATGACAGAGAACACCAGGCATTGGATCATTTTATCACATGGATTCACTCCATAATTTCCATCTCCTTGGTACTGTGCAGTTCAGCCATCATATCTCTCACCCCCACACCAAACCTGAGACACTATTTATTTTGCATCATCACCACTACAGAACATTGCCCAGGCAGCTTTAGTCATGCTTCCAAAGCCAGGCTCTAATCCCCAACCCCAGCAGAAAGGAAAGGTGTGGCCCACGTTTCCATCCTGCCTGCCCATTTCAATTTATCCTTGTTTTAGGAGTGTACACGGAGCTCTCTCCTGTTTTACTCTGTAAATCAGTCAAATAAATGCACCACTAAAGAGGTCAGAGTGATAGGATTATTATGCAGTTTTCATTCCTCCTTTTTTTTTTCCACTTGACACATGTGGGTGCTGTCCAAAATCCCAGACCTCCTCGGGAAACTTCCCCCTGAAACCCAGATGCTCATCAAATGAAGACACTAAAGATCCTAACTGTCAGGTGTAAATTGCTAAATAAAATTCAATAATGATCAGCTGTCACAGAGAGCAACAAGGACAACTCCATCCTCGTCTGCATCATCTGCACAGAGTGTGTCAAGATTCCATCTGGGACTGAGTGGTTACACAAGGGGTGGAGAAGCAAACACTCCTGAGGAAACACTGGAATTAATGTACTTTTCTCTGGTCAGCTTAAAGTTATTTTAAATCCAGAGCCAGGGGCAAAGAAAACTGTATTTAAAACACTTCACTTGTACCACCATACACGACAGGTAATATTTGCTGGCTTAGCTTTTCAAACCATCATCTTCTCAGCCAGTGAGATAAAACTAGAACTCCACCCCGAGGTACCATCAACCTGCATGAACCTCCACAGAGGAGAGGACTCAGAATCCTCTGCAGAACAGCCCGAAACAGCAGCAGGATGGTGGTAACCGAGGGAAGGAGAGTCCATTTTAAGAAAATATTCTTCCCCAACCGCCTCCTTGACCATCACAGATTTATTTTGTCCCTCCCACACTGGTGTCTCAGCTGGGTTTTGCTGAGGGAAGGTGCCTGTCAGCACCTCCTTCCCACGGGCTCCCAGGCTGTGATTCACACCGGTCTGGCTCCTGCCACCAGCACAGGCTGCAACCTGTGAGCAGCAACACAGATCAGTCTGACCTCACCAGTCACTGAAGTGAGCTGAGAGCATCTGAAACACAGACATCCACCCCAACAAAACCAACAAAGAATCAGAGAGGAGCCCAACACCTGCAGGGTGCCAGGTACACCAGGCTGAAAAAAGAGACCTTCCAACTCCTGAACCTTCACTGAGCCAGCTAACGAGGGATCTGATGCTCCACAGATGCTGCTGTGCCCAAGTGACGTCCCCTGGAGCTTCAGGATTATCACTGACAAGTACCAACATCTGTAACTTTTGGGATGCCACAGCATGCAACCATCCCAAAGACAGCACTGACTTTTCCCAGAACTGTGGCTTCTCCACATGTGATGAGAAGCAAGCACAGACAAGGGGATCACCCCTTAATGAACCCAAACACTCCTACAGCAGGCACACACGAGGAACCACCACAGAACACAAATCTTCTTCATTTAAGGCTTGTTCTGATCATTTCAGGCAGGGAAAAGGTTTCCTAAATGTCCACAGAAAGGCAGCCACCACACTTCCTCCCAGGCTGCAAGGAATTTAGAGTATCTCTCCACTCTTTTCTTTACTTTGAGGGAGTTCCCAATTATTTTTGGCTCAGCTGACAGCAGATGTCAAGGGAGCCAAGCAAGAGGGCTGACAAAAAACCCCGAGTGCAAGGGGAGCAGCGGCTCCTGAGGCAGCTCTGGTGTCACCCCATCTGTGCTCATCACCCACAGTCTGGACAACAGCAAGGTGTTCCCAAAAACACCCCCACCCTGCAGCCTGGCCCCCCAGGGAACCTGAGGGTGGGATGCAAGAAAGGAGAGAGGCAAAGCCATGACCCGCTCGTTCCTGTCTTACCAGCAAGGGTTTCACCCAAAATAACTGCTGGGACTCAGCACTGCTTGATGGGGACACAGAGGGGGTAAAATATCTCCCTGAAGTTTTCAAACTTGCAGGGTGAGAGCATCAAATGCCTCATTTTGCTTTCCAAAACCTCAGCCCACAGTTCTTTGGAGATGACTGGAGCTACAGAGACCTTGTAGACAAATACCACCTGCAATGACCCCACGGGAGGGGGAATATTCAAGACTCTGACATTCCTGCAATAACTGTGCACTGCAGAACTTCTTAACAACTCCAGACTCTCAGATTTCCATAGGCTGAAAAGGGATCTCAGGAAAAAAAACCCAGATTTTATGTGGAAAAAAAAATTAGCTGACCCTTGCAAGAGGATTTTCAAAGCAGAGATTTTAGGTTAGGTACTGAACATAAACATAATCCTAGAATTTAAAATTCACATTAACTAAAACAGCTTCAAAACAGATTTCAGTCACCTTTTAGACACAGACACTGCAGCCTTTTCCTACAGGCTCCAACTTTTATATATGCCAAAGAAACAGAGGTTCCCCTCTGATGTGTCTTAACACCAACTTCAGAGACAACTCTGCTCACCTGCCACTTCTCACTGGTCCAGCTAAAAATCTGCTCTTCTAACAACTGGGCCACTACTATTTTTAACATTTTATTTGAGCTACAAACTCAAAAGTGTTAGTGTGCTTTGTGTAGTTGCTGTCAGGAGCCAGAGAGCTGCTTCCCAGCCAGCACATGTACCCTGTCAGCTGTGAGTTGTACCTCCAGCCAGCACAGCAACTACATTTAAAAGGGGAGAATAATATATTAAGAACATGACATCTAAATGTGAAGTTTCCACAAGGCCCATTTCTGGAGATGGACACTGAGATGTCTCCTCCCATTTTTCTCCCTCAGCCCTCCTCCTATTTTCATTTAAAATGTTGCATAGCCTAAAATCAAACTTATTTCCTTATTACCTAACATGGAAAGCCTGCAGTGTTTAAACAGAAGGTTTAGCATGAGGTAGAGGGCCAGACAAATTTCTCAAGCTTGTCTTTGTTTTCAAAGCATCTCTTTATACAAGGCAAGCAACAACTCACCTTTCCAGGTACTCTCCAAACGGGAGGTGAGTGCACACAAAGCTTAAGAGGAGACACAGGAAGCCTTGTGGTTCCTGACCCAGGAGCAACAGTGACCTTAAGGCTGAGAACATGAGGCCTGAAACTGGGCTTTGCTCAGCTCTGCCTGATCCAGAACAGCCAGGGGGCTTCAACCCAGGCTGCTCCTGAGCCCCAAAGCTCATCGTGGTTCCCATCCCACCCAGAGCAGAGTGAAGCCTTTAGTCTGTTTTAGGGTGTTTTGGAGGGGCAGGACAGCTCCCTCAGGAACAGCAGGTTCCAACCAAGGAACAATCCCTCACTGTGCCATCCTGCCTTTTGGCAAACTTTCCTGTTTGAGCCTTCCCACTCGTCTCCTTTTCTCCCAGGATCTCCCACCAGCATGTCCTGCCCCTGGGAAATCACAGCAGAGCCTGGACGTGTTATCAAAGCATGGGAATGCTTCCATTTTGTCAACAGCCACAAAAAGAAGCCCCACCATCACCCACCCAACACGAACCAGGAGGCTGACCCAGAGCCCCAGCAGGCACTGCCACCCTCATCTCCTCCCACTGAGAGGGTGTTGAGCAAACATGAGCAGATCCAAAGACAGCCACATTTTACTTCTACTCAGTTTTATTCCAGACTTTCTAGTCTGAGTATGTTACATCATTATTTACCACTTTTAAAAGCTGTTTCCTGCCCTGTCACTCTATTTAAGTAAAGCCCTTTGCCCACCGTGCTTTCCACATATTTTTTTTTCTTTCATGTACCATTTATTTGCACATCTCAACTGGTATCTGCACTTCTCAAATCACCTGCTTGTTTTTTTTCTGAGCTTTCCTACACTGCTGCCCAGGCCCCAGCACCCTCACAGGCTTTCTGCAGAAGAATGTTAAGTTTCAGATGAGAAATTTGGGGAGTTGCTGGGCAGGTACTCACCGAGTTTGGGTAGTTCAGATAGCAGATCTGACAGGACATATCCTGGGCCGATGACCTCGTGTTCATCTGGCGCGTCCGAGACTTTTTACTTGGATTAATTACATGACACTCTGCAAAGAGCTTCTCCAAGTTGCCATCAAAGTACCTGCACAACACAAGAGACAAGAAAAATTTCACTCCCTTCTCTCTAAGTCATTTTTCCATTCTATTTGGGAGTTAAATGTTGCTTTTAGTATTTCCAAACTTGCACACCCACTACTTCTAACAAACTCTTCACTAATACACCACAGAGCTGGGTATTGGACAACTCCACCTGCTTTGCATTATAACTCCAGGACAGGAAAACCAGAGCAAGAGCATCCTACTTTGCAGTCCATCCTAAAGCACAGGTTTGAGGGCCCCAACTTCAATTCTCTTTCCAGTTTAAGCCTTCCGTTTTTCCTAATATTCTAATCGCCAGCCATTTGAGTATCTTTTGTCTCCAGTCAACCTGAGGTATTTTAACAACATCCTCAAAAATAGAATTCCAGGTTTACAATGCTTCCAAAGATTAGGCACCTTGTGGATTAGAGGATGCAAAACTGGCTGGGGGGAGACAAAAGACCACCTTCCTTCTACTTCCTATTCTCGTAAGAGAAAAGATACTGGTTTGCTTTAAAGGCTTATAAAAAGCTCCTCAACTTGGGGAGGAGGACCAGACTGGAAAGAATTGTTGTTAGGCAGCTCTGCCTCTTCCCTGGATCTTTCACATCTTTCTCCAGCTGCAGCAGCTGCAAAGAACTCATTAAATCAGACAATTAACCAGCTCCATCACCTGCACATACATCCCCCAGTCAAATCCAGTCAGTCATTCCCCAGCTCACTCACAGCACTACCCACCAACAAGACCTGCCTTACAATTAAAAGATATTAATTTTCCCACTGTTTCATTTGTTTCTCAATGCAGTTCACATATTTTAGACTTTAAATTTCCAGACAATGAATTTGGGAGGAAGTGGTGAATTCTGGCACAGCAGCATCCACGAGGCTTTGCCGCTCTTCTTCAGCATTAGCTCAGGGATTTAACTCAACCAAGTTATTGTGTTTGCCTTGAGGATTATATTTAGAAATCTATATATTGTATTTAAATATAAATATAGAAAACTGTTTATTTAGAAAATTTTAGCATGCACATTCAATGCAGTCCCATGACAGGCAGTATTTGTTTATTAAGAGTCGTGGATAAATATTAACTCCACAAAAGGTTTCCTACTGCTCCAACTTCCAACTGCTCTTCCAGGCAGCAGGACAAGCACAGGACATGCTCCACTTGGGGAGAGCAGACACAGCTGGGGACTTTGCAAGGTTTGCAAGGAAAAGTTCTGAAGGCAAATGATGCACCTTGAATCCTGCCACTGATGGCAAGCTACATGCTTATGGAAATACCAGAGGTATTTGTAATGGAGGGCTGGTCTTTAAGGGTGAATATCCATGTCAGGAACTTGACTTTTTTTTCACCTGGAATTACTCACACCTTCTGAATACCCATGGATAGTATTCCTGCTTCCCCATGCTGTTTTCTTTTCATACATTCTCTTCCTGGGCAAGTAATTTCCACAACTAATTTGCACGTGTGTGTCTCAGACTCAAAATCGTGCTGTCACTAGGCCACAACAGCCCTAGGAAAGGCAGAAGAAAACCTGGATCTCTCTGCAAACACACAGTTCCAATGGATATTCTGGAATAAAGCTCTCCAACTGCTCCACCACTCCTTATGCAAACACACCAAGGGCTCGGGGGGAAGACTGTGCCAGTTCCTTCAATGGTTAGGAACAAATCCCTATTCCAATCACCATCCCTTTTCCCCCTCGCTCCAGTATCAGCACAGCCCATGCGTGCAGGCAGATCTCCCTTTGCCTCTCCCGTGCTCTTTGCTCCAAGGATTCCCAGGCAGCAGCTCTAACCCTTCCCTACCACAGCAGATGAGCTCCTCACTGACATTCCCCCACTTCCCTGGCCCAGCAAACCTTTTCAACCACCAACTTCCATTTCCATTCAACCTCCTTGAGCCCAAGGAGCCAAAACTAATGCAATCCCAGCTAAGATCTGACCACGATTCCTACAATTTCACCTGTCTTTCTCCTGCAGATCTCACCCAATGCACCCCAAACCACATCTACCTTTCTCCAGAGCTCCTCCGTGTCAGCAGCTCCATTTTAATCTCTGCTAGAAACCTCAGATTCTTTTCCATCTCTGTGTTGATGGGACCTACCATGACACTTTGTACCACTTCCACTGCTGGGATCCTCCCAGCTCTTTGGATTTTTCCCTGGATCCTCCTCTGAACCAAATGCCTCCAGATTCATGCCAAGCAAATTAATTGACACCGACATTCATCCCAAAATTAGCTGATCATGGTTTTACTAACAGGTTCCATCTAGGATCTCCAAGGATTTTGATTTTTCAAAGGGTTCATTCTTTGTACCTTCATCCTTATTTTCATGCTAGGGAGAAGCACAGCACCTTTAACAGCCTTTTAAATCCTGTGCCCTCTCCTTTCACAATGCAGATATTGAGTAAATCCAGCCCTTCTGATACAAGAGGATTTGTTATGTTAATTCTTCAAAATGTATTCTCTTCACCACTAAGTTGGGGTTTCTGTTATTTTAAAATTAATGGACAAACCAGTGAATTATTTTCAAGTCCTTCTGCTTACCAAGACCAAATCCATAACAGTCTCAAGTCTTTTTGGCAGAGGGATCAAGCTGTCAGCTCCTTTATCTCCTCAGAATTTCCTCCTGCTGTCTGTAACTGCCTAATCGCCGTTTTCTAGACATAATCAAATCCTATCCATGGGAGTATAAAAGATAAAAAGCCTTTTCACTGCAAAAAAATGCATCTAGTACATACTTTGGGATATTTACTTCCATGAAAGAGCATTTGTGAATGTCAGAGCATCAGTACACTCACAGTAAAAGAGATCTCCACATCTAAACTCCTGCCATACACCATTTTTCACCTGTTCGGCCTCTGTTGGATGGTGTAAAGGACTTTTTTGCCCCATGGAAAGCACCTGGTACCTAGAGGAGAGTCAGTCTGGGCCATCCTGGCATCCCTCCTCTGCTCAGAGGGAACGGGGACATGTGCCCACCAAGATAAGCCCCTATAAGGGGCTGCTGCTCTGCCTATGCCTCCAGGGATGAAATCAGGCCTTGGGTACATGCTGAGACACTTTGCCTTTAACAAAATGACCAGGGAAGGCACAGAAAGCAGGAAAGCTGCATTTTAGTCTCTTCATCGTGAAGAGGTTCATCCCCAAAACTCCCCTCAGGAGGGATGGACACCATCAGCCACAGTAAAATTGGAAGGCAATCAGGATGAAGGTCAAAGCTAAAGCACCTCCTTCAGCTCTGTCTGAGGATGCTCTCCTGACTATGTGAATCAAGCCTATGAGGCAGAGGAAAACAACATTTGACATCTTTATTCTCCAGAAAACATGCAGCATATCAGAGGCTGAACTTGAGTACTTCTTCCACTACCCACTTCCACCCTACAAACAAATCCGCTCCAACCCTCCGGTTTTGCTTTCCAACACAAATAATTTAGTGTTTCACCAGTGGGACAGGGCAGTGTTTTAATTGTGGCTGTTACTTCATGGTAAGTGGACCTGTAACATATCTGCCCTCTCACCACCACTGTGCAATTATTCCATGACAAAGCTGGCCAAGACTGTAACAACCTGCTCATTAAAAATATGCGTAACCAGGCTAAAAAAAAAAAAAAAAAAAAAGTGGTTTGAAACATGGAAATTTTCATGTCACGAGGTCAGAGCTTATCCAAAAAGGAACCACTTTGCTTGTGTGCTTTACTCCAGGCCAGGTTTGATAAGGCTGCTGTGAGGTTGTGCTGACTCACCATGAGCTAAGGTAAAACAGGCACTGACGTGGTACTGTAAATACACACCACTGAACAACAGGGACTTTTAAGTAAAATTCATGTTTTAGGGGTTCCCTCCTCCTTAAACCTCACCTATCACCACAGCAATCACAAAATGCTCTTGAGCACCATGAGCTTTGACACAGATGAGCACTCCAAAGGATTTCATGGAAGTTATTTGGTGAAGAAGTGACAGAAGGCAACACCAGGTACTCCAGAGATCATGTTTTTGTGTTTTTCTAACACAACAGGACATCAATCAGCACCAAAACCGTGACCAGTGTGCAACAGGTCTGCATAAGCAAGGGTCATGCATTACATTATTCACAGGGGTAATCCTAAAGAATTAAGGTAAGTATTTTAATGAGTATGTTTACCTGGGGATTTGTAACTATTAATGAGCACTTAAAGTGTTTTGTTGAAAACTGTAAAAGCCTTAACAAGAGCACCTCACATGGAACTGGCTGACACCTCCCTTTGGAAAAGAAAACACAGCCCAATTTTTATTTGTTAAATTGATGGCAGCCTTAAACAAGCTTCCAATGAGAAGGGACAAAACCTACCCTGTAGAGGGATGACAGTTCAGTTACATTTGTGGAGAGGCACCTCACAGGGAGACGGAGGCAGCCACAGAGGGTGAACTTTAGCCTGACCAAGAGAACCAGCCCAAGAAACTCAAACAAAGAAGTGGACACACACTGCAGAGCAGGAACTAAATCAGAGTGCTTAACATCTGCAGCCAGAGTTAAATAGTGGCTATATTTGTAACAAAAAGCTTTCAGACTTCCAACATTAACTCAAAGAGGTCAATCTCAGGAAAATAAAGCAAGGACTAGAAAGCTGCAAAAAACACAATCACTTCAGAAAAAGAAAAAATCTAGGTTAAACAAAACATGAGAGCACCATCACTGAAAATGTTCTACAAAGGGGGCTAAAGGTGTCCTAAATCCATTAGCCCAGGATAGCAGAAATATTTATACTCCAAAATAATTACTAACTGTCTGAAAACCTGTCACTCCTCCTTCCCTGCGTGATAGAGCACCAAAGTACAGGGGCTCAGTTAAGTGACATTTATCATTCATCCCACCACCAACTGCTCCTGGTTTACAGACCACAGAGCTCCCATCTTCCCATTCCCTGATTATCTGGCAAAGGAAATGGTAATTAAAGAAAGTCAAACAAACAATCCTACCAGGCCCTGAGTCCTTCTGCCCTCACTACCCACTCACTGGCCATTTAACACTTGTTAAGACCAGCAAAGACCATAACAACCAGTAAGACCCTTTACAGTCTTTACGGCTTCTTCTGGTCCACATTAATTCTCCCCCCAGCTTCTGAAGTAAATTGAATTCTCCAGCTCCCTCCACTCTCTTCAACACCAACACTGGCATTGAAAAAACCCCAGTGCAGCTGCATTTGGCCTCCATGTGCAACAACAAACTATAAAAAGTACCTTTACCAGCAACATTCCCCAAATGGGAATCAAAGACGAGAAATAAGCATAAAACACTCTGCTCTGAGGGGGAGGGAGAGGCAAAATTCAAGCCATTAGTTACACACACACTGAAGAAAACCTGAAGCTGCAGATATGAAGACAAGGCAAGAACATTATCAGTTAGGAACAATTTAGTCTTGGCCAGACTAGTAAATAAACATGTCAGGAATACACATGCCAGCATGACAGGCAAGAGCAGCTTAACCCAAACCCAAAATACTTGCAAGATAACAGGAACCTGTTCCTGCTTGCTTTTTTCCAGAGCCTGTCCAAATGTTGTGCCTGTATGTGTTCAAACTGGAAATCCCTCTTTCCAATGGGCAACTTCCACAACTTCTAACTCTAATAGGGATTAATAATATTTAAACAAGGAGTCACTCATAGCTGGGAGAGGGGGAACATTTAGAGCTTACACAAGAGGTTCTCCTGCCACACACTGTGCATCCCTCCAGCCTCACATTAACCCAGGAACAAACGTGTCTTACAGGTCTGAAGCACAAAGTGGCTGCTTACCTCTCCATCAGCTTCTCCTTATCCCAGTTGAAATGGCTAAGCAGTATTCGAGTGATAGTCGCTGGATTCTGGAGAAAGAAAGGAGAACCAACCATTAATTAACTAAACTGGTATGAGAACACCAAGCAGAGTTTTGAATAGGCAAAGGGGAAATCAGGGGGTCTGCTAACAACATCTGTGTGCACAACACATGTTTACTATCATAAGCAGGACTTGACAGATAGAAAAACTAAAAAGAAAACCCACTTCTGTAAATCCAAGTGTCTATATAAAATGAAAATTTGGCTGAAGACTTAAGGAACAGGTCAGTTACTGCTACCACATGAGATGATTAAGTGCCAACATCTTCACACCCAGTGTGCCCACACAATGCAACCCCAGGATGTCTGCAAAATGCAGGAAGAGCTGATTTCCATCCATCCATCCTACTCATTTTTGCCACAACCTCCACGCTATCTGCAGAGCAAGAGTATTCTTTGTTTGTCCCAGCCCTGATCACCAAAACACTTGGGCTGAAAACTCTCCCAGAACACAAGTGGCTGCCAGTGTAAGATGACTAAGTCCTTGGAAATCCCCAGATGTTCACAAAGCACAGAAAAGATCCAGAAAATACTCACAGAACCATACAACTAAGGAAAGAAATACATCCTAGAAAGGTCAGAAACAGGATGGAAAATAAAAGCTAATTTTCACTTGTGTACAAGTTTTTCTTCCAACTAAATCTGTACCACGAGCCAAGGGTTTGGTTATATGAGAAACACAACAAACCACATGGCTTTTGTTACACCCCAGAACCACGGTTTAGCTCCCTAAATCCACACTCTGGGCTCAGTTTTAGGACCATTTCCATGCAAGGGAGACAAGAGCAGCCCCTGAGAGCTGCTGTGTGTACTTTGCCATCTGACACCAAAATGGAAGTTTGCCTGAGGGCCAATGTTCAATGGATGCTCTGAAGCTGTTGAAAAGTAGGACAGAAACCAGCAATGTGATTTCCTGAGCCCTCCAGCCACAGCCACAACGTGGAGCTGCCAAAAGCCAATGCTGTCCCCCAGGGCAGCCATCCCACCCCACCCCTGCACGTCCTGTGCTCACCAGTCCATCCCAGTAGACATTTTATGCTGCAGTGCTGCAAATACTGGCTCAGAAACTGATTTTCTCTTTACCTTTAAGTTGTTTTTTCATGGAATTGCTTCCCCAATCTCTCTTTGATTGCCTCACCCCACAAGCAGCTGCATTAGCATGAGGAGAAAGCAGGGCAGCATCTTTCACCACCACCACCAAAATCTTCACTGAAATAAAGCCCTCGGGTGAAAATGTAAGCACAAAGAATAGTCCTGTGGTTCATACTATAAAAAGTGACACTCCTCTCCTTCTGCAGTGTGTTCTGACTCTTACTAATGCCCGCACAGATTGTTTAAGGCCAAATTAAGAATTTTTCCAGCTTAAAAAGCCCATGTGAACAAAAGCAGCTTTGGAAAGGTTAGACCAGCTGGGATGGCAAATCTACACAGCATAGGGCAGAAAATACCAGAAATGAGGACTGCCAAACACAGTGTGGTGAAACTGTGGTCCCAGGCCGTATTTGAACCAGTCTCCCAGGTGAAGTGGATCCAAGCCCTCACTGTGATTCATGAGGTGCCTGGTTGACAACCACATGCCACCAGCTTTCCAGCAGCATCCATCCCTGATCCAGCCTGGCAGAGAGGGGAGCAAGCAGTTCAACTGCTCCAAGTCAGTCCTGCCAACAAGAAGCAGCACAGGAATTTAAAGATCTCCTTCACCAAAAGGCTCCTGCAGCAGCCTCTTTCAGGGTTTAGTTTTTGATCTTTATAGGTTACTTTGCATTTGGGTCTCCACAACATCTTTTCCTGGAACTCGATCTGTATCGTGCAGCAGTACCTAAAGGAGCTCTTAGAAGTTCACTTAGACACAATTCCTAGAGCAATTTAATCAAAGATGAAAATATACCTTAGTAAATAAACCAATCTTATCTCTAGATTATCTGGATTATGATACCAGCTCCTATAACTCTAAATTACCAGGTTCAGACAGCAAAGCACAGAGCTCTTCAACACAAGGAGCTTCACTCAGCCCAGAGATCTGCCAGATGTACACAGAAACACTACTTCCTTAATTTCTCAAGCAACAGCATTAAGAGAGCTTTAATTAAAATCAGCCTGAAGTCTTGTCCTACCTTCTGCCACAGTAGCCCACTTGGCCACTTATTAAGGCTTCTGGGAATACCTATTAATCACTTAATAGGCTGAGAGGCAGCTGAGGTAGTGGTCTCTAGCTGACTTTTTAAAAAGACAGAAGATTCCCCCTGCACTGCAGGGTAAGTTATGGCATATTAATAAGGAACTCGAGTGGTCTGCAGTGATTATTAAGCACAACAAGGCAGATCCAGCAAATACCACTCACCAAAAAACACATGGCCATGAAGAACAAGAGGCTTCTCCCATTTCCCAACACATTGGCACTGCAGCTTTCTAAAACAAGATTGCCTAGGTCAGACTCAGCCCAGGTATCCCAGCAGTGCACTCTCAGTGTACAAAGCATGTTGTTTGGGATTATACTGTATTATCACCTTCTCCTGCCTTGCTGGGCTCCAGCTTCCTCCAGCTACAGGTTTAACATGTTCATTTAAAAAAGAAAAGGAGACACCAGCAGCATGACAAGCTCCTACCAGAAATAGCTGGGCTGCCTGCTTTTGCTGCCTGCCACATGCAAGATGTGGTATTTAAAACTAAACTGCTTGTTTCATGGATACAGAAGGCCAGGATTAACGCAGCCGTGCCCTTGCTCATCCCTGCACGGAGACACAACCTCAGCTGGCAGCACACAGGGAACACGGGAGACAGGGAGGGAGGCAGCTGGGAGACAAACTACAGCTAAAACCAAATGCCAAAACCTCTGGCATGAAGGACTGTTGCAATTTAAGGCCAGACACACCACCAGGGTACTGGGAACAGCTGCTCTGCGGGAATTGCTCGTGTGCACACGCTCTCCTCACAATCATTTGGGAGCAGTGTTGGAGGAGTCAGCCACAGCACCCACCCCGGTGAGAGGTGTGTCCTGGGCCTATGGCACACAGGACACCAAAATACTGTGATGTTTCACCACCACTTCTGCTCCAGCCCTTCATCAACACTATGCTGCTGCACAAGCCCCCAGCCATCGCTTCCAATGCTCCCGCTGCGAAAATTAATGGAATATTTAAACAACACTGTGTTCCACAGCACTGGGATGGTGCTGCTGCAGCTGCTGGGCTTCTCCTCTGGCACAGGGGATTACTGCCTACAACTAACACCACCAAGATTAGTTATGAACAGGCTACGCTGCTGCTCAGACGGGATTACTCCCGGGGCTGGGAGTGTGTGCTCCCACTAAGGCTATTTTCTGTTTACAAAGAGGAATTTTCCTAAGGAAAGCAGCCAGAAACGGACGGCGAGTGAAGAAACAGCCAACATGACCGTGGTCTGATGAAAGCTGAACCAGCACATCTCCCTTACAACAGCACCTATTAAATTTTACATGTGGGAGCCGAGGAGCTTTGCCTGGAGCCGAGGGCAGCGAGCCTGTTGATATCCAGATAGGAACAAGCCCGAGGAAAGCAGCCATTTTGTTGAAAATCTTCCCTAACAAAACATTCTGAATAAAGCTCCATCCAGAGAGGAACATGCTCAGTCCTTCAGCAGGGGTTTTACATGGTTTTTTTTTAGGCTAACAAAGGAGCCAAGTCCCAAATGTGCTTCAAACAGATCCCACTCTACCACAGCTTTTCACTGGGGGTATTTACTTTTACTCTCCTTATCTATGTTGCCATGCTCCAGCACACCAATGCAAGCAGGAGATACAGCCCCGCAGAAGTCTGGACTTCTCCAAAGAAGCATTATTAATTCAAATAAAACTCCTTAATTTAATAGAATTTAATTCAACTGGAAGCTTGGTCACTGATATGAGTTTTTGCTGTCAAAATAAGAAAGCATGAATTGGAAGGAGGAATCTGGATGCACTTAAATGCATAAATGAATTATAAATTAAATATTATTAGGACATTAGCTTAAATCAGAATTTCTAAGCAGCACAATTTGCTGAATGACAGTTTGGAGCACTCAATCCATTCATGTTTCCATCCATCAAGAGGAGCTGCACAGTTAATTCTTGCTGTTATTATCAAGAAAAGCACATTTTACAGTTCAGCTTCTCCTCACAAGCTGGGAGGAAGCTCCTGGTTCAGTTTCAGCATTCACTGCAAACAAAAACTTAACCTCAGTTCTCCAGCAAAATCCTTTCCCACATCCTTGAGACATGGTGTCGATAAATTCTTTGTTTTGTTTCTTTCTATGTCATGCCTGGTTTTGTTTTCTACACCTGGCAGCTTCTGCATTTCAACAGTTTTACTCCCAACTGCAGCACCCCGATCCCAACAACAGAGGCTTTTACAGCACTCAGGGTTTGATACTGCTCCCAGTTGGGTTTTCTACACTCTGGAAACAGTGGCTTTGCCCAAGCCTCAGACATCTGTGACCAGTGCAAATCTCAGCAATGTCCACTGCCATATTCCATGGGGGCATCAGTGACACAAGAAAGGATTTAAATTCCCCAGCAGAAGGAAACTGATGGTTTCCCACCAGCTGACAACAAAGACTGAGAGTTTTGCTTAGTGGAGGAGCAAAGAGCCATCAAAAGCTAATGCTGGCCTGAAACCAAGCAGCACAAACATCTGCTCCAGTGAAGTGGCACCTGGGGACAGGGTGTCATCACCACTGTAAATATTTAACAGCCAAAACCCCAGTGTTTGCAACAGGAGAGCACCAAGTGGAAATTCCCGCTGCCCTCCGAGCACGTGCGGGATCACAGAGGATCACACAGCATCTCCAAAGCTCCACACGTGCACACCGTGCCAGGGAAGAAGAGCTGATAAATAACCCACATGTCAGGTTTTATGGGAGCAGGGAGAGCAGGAGCAGCCTCATCACGGGAGGGATGCGACCAACACCACACACCAGGCATCAAACAGCTGCTCCGTCAGGTAATATCCAAGTGGGCACCAGCCCCAAAATCTGCAGTCACCAGGTCTCTGCTCTCCCCTTGCACCTCTCCCAGCCCCACACACGTAACCTCAGACATCAACACACATCTAGAAGGTGGTTTAGGTCAGCTTTTAGCCTGTTAAAACACATCCCAGTATGACCCTCAGCATAAGGTTTGTGCTGTTCTGCCAGTGCACTGAGCGACCTTCATCTGTGGAGATCCATTCACATCCGTTCTTTCCAGAGACAATTACAGGAAATCTTACAATCACAGAAGCTCATTTCTAGCAGCTTAATAAAACTCCCAGGAACCCAATGTAGAAGATGAGATCTAAGTGCTGAGTACTTCCAGGATATGATCTCCTCAAACTGGCCAGTTTTTAAACACCACCAATGGAGCACTCCAAGAAGCTGCTGGAAAACTTGTGTGTAATCTAATATTCCCTGGCTCCATTACAGCCAGAACATCGGAGGGCTGCTGTGGGAAGAGGAGGACAGCAGCTAAACAGGTCAGTCTGCCACCACCCAGCCACCCTCTCTCCTCTGCCATCCCCTGAGGCCTGGCAGGGAATCACATTTCTGCCAATGGCCTGGTTTATGGGGACAGCACAACTGCAGGTGGATCTGAGATACTCCTCACCTTCCAAACTCCTGTTATAAACAACAACAACAAAATCAGTGCTGCTCATTCTCTACACACCCACTGAGGGGATGGTCTTCGCATCCCACGTCCCACTGAAGGCACATGAAACGAATTTTTTGAGTCTGAGCACTGAACCACCCAAAAACATACCTGTTTCCTGCCTGGAAATTTCCTACAATTTCCAAACAACTCCACACTAAGCCAGGCTACTCTCTGTGACTACTGTCATCTGCTGTCCTCCATCTGGCATTTGCCACCTCACTCTAACTTCCCATTAACACATGCACAGCCTTCAGCTTCGAAACCCATCCTCTCCTTAGCTCCCTACATCTTTCTTCATCTCATTAACTTCCCTTCACACATCATCTCCTAATGCTGAAAATTAAGTTTTACAGAATTACTGAATTAGTACCAGTACGTGATGGCACCAAATGGCAGCTCGAGCTGATGATCTCGGTTTGTAGTAACTTATCTGCACTTACTGAGTGTTTCCAGCTCTGATGAACATACGCTCCTCTAGCAGGGGAAGATAATAAAAGGCAACTTTGGAGAAAACTCTATTACTTCAGTTAATTGGTTCAAGAGACAGAAATGAAGCAGTCAGCTGCTTTACATTTTCTCTGAGCCTTTTGGAAAGCTTTCAGGTTAATGATTAGGAGCTGCAACCAAGAGCCATTGTCTAACACAGCTTTTAAAATCAGAAAAAAATAGTAAAGCAACAACCCCGGGATGAATTAGCAAATTTGGAAATGCAAAAACTGAATTCACACTGTAATACTCCTAAATAAAAGGAAGATGGGGTGGATTTGCCCTGCTGCTCTCAGATGACTGCAGAAGCTTCAACAAATTAAAAACGATCAGGGAAGGCATCTTCCAACACTTCAGCTATGCTTGCTTCCATACCAGGAGATCTAGGGTTTGATGATAGATAGACATTCTTTTATACATTTAAGAACATTTTGGTTTCTCCTTCCTCTCATTACAGTTCTGGAGTATGAAGTTGGCCCTTTAGAGAGCTCAGACCCGTGATGCTTTACTGCCCACAACAGCAGTATCACCCCAAGTATTTCCTTTCTTCTGGTGTCTCCCAGCACAAGAAATCCCAACATATGAGCAAAAAAAAAGCTCAGCAAATCTGGGTAAGCAGCATAAGCCACAGCTCCAGTTTCCGGAGCTGCTGCCGTACTGGGAACCAGAGTGGGATCACATGGGTGCCAGAGTATGCTTCAGAACGGGTTTATTCAACCATTGCCTCCCACTCATGGATCTGCAAAGACTTGCCTTAAAAGAGTAGGAGAAGGCGATGGCATCATTTCCATATAATTCTCCCAGTTTACTATTTCAGCAGCTCCGTAACATCTCCTCTCCTGCTGCGGAGGATGCCCAGAGCCCACAGCACCGGGGACACGGAGAGAGAAGGACCCCCCAAAAAAGCTTTGGCCACCCTGAATGGAAAGGACCAGATCCAAGAGTCAGGGTCCCTGCTAATCACCACAGTTTTCCCCTCACACCAAACCTCCAGTGCCATAGAGCTGCTCTGGTAGGCTGAGAATCCATGAACTAGAAACGGGTGTTTAGCAAAAGCACTAACGGACCTGTGTGCCCCAATCCCAAATGACACACAGTCACCTTCCCTGCCCATCCACAGAGCACCGCTCCCACAAACAGTGCCCACCAAGTGTATTTCAGCCCCTTCCCCCTTGATACCACTGCTCTTCCAGATCCTCAGTCTCTGCTTTTTCCTCTTCTATCCTACATGACCCCAACCCTATTAAACTTTTCATCCCATCACACTCAGTTTGAACCTGTCACGTAGTTACTGCATTGTTCCTATACAGGGACCAAAAATGTATCCAGCACCATCAGACAGGAAAAACTTGGTTTTCTCCAGAGCACAAGCATCCCAATGGCAGAAAGAAGCAACATTTGATACTGTCAGTTCTGCACAGTCTCCACCAGAAAACCACATGGGGACTGTTTCAGTTCTTGTCTCAGAGCAATAGAACAACTCACTAATGCCTGGCTTCAATAAAACACAGTGTTGCTTCAAGAGGAAAGCAAAAGCACATTTTGCCACAGAAAGAAGCGATGCTGAATGAAGGCAGAGTCTAGTGACTGGCAATAGGTACCAAAACACCTCTGCTCAGCCCAACAGCAGGGCTGATAAATCCCTTCCCTTACACAAGACTTCAGGAAGACTCCAGTCACCCAGAATGGCTCAGCTACTCACCAGCTCTATTTCTGCCTGAGATGAAGTAACAGCTACTTGGATTATTATTTTAACCTGAAATAGGGCAGTAACTGGGCAGGACCAGACCAAGGACAAACAGCTCAGACAGTATTTATTTCAGCAGCAACACGAGCTCACTCAACCCCTGGTTCCTGGACCTGCCATGGGCCGGTTGGTGACAGGAGCACAAGTGAAGCAGACACAGGAACTGACCCAGGGAAGGGGTCACTGGTTTATTTTAACCCAGGACGGGATCATGGTGTGGCCAAACAGCTCAGTTGGCACGACTCGGACAACACGGACTTGCTTCCAAGAATTTTGTCTCAGTCTGCCAAGAGCCCTGTGTCAGGCATGTTAAAGTTGGCTCTTGTCCATGTCAACAGACCCCCAAATATTCCTGACCCAAAGACTTAAAACTATAAATTAAATTACACTGGTGTATAGTTTGATGCAAGCTACAGCCAGAGGCCCCACTTTTTTCCTCCATTATCCCACCAGCTGCAAAGAGCAGGACTAGCCCTCTCCACCTCACTGTCTGGGGGCTGTATTCACCTGGGCTATCAAACCTCAGATTTTGATAGTAAACTGTGGCAGCACTGCCACTATCTACAATGACGCGTCATCAACGTAACCACGTGAGCCGCACAAGACAGAAATACACTTTACTTTTTTTAAGGTCTTTTATTAGTCAATGTTGGAAAGACTGGAAGTGGCATATGTCAGGTCAGCTATCCATCAAGTTGATAAAAGGCAAACAAAGCACTACATTTGGGTTTCAGGGGAACGCTGTGTTCAGTGACTCAACTCCTGAGTGACCTGTATAATTTTGGGAAAGCACAGTTCTGCTGATATGAGCTCCAGAAACTCTCCAGTTCAGAGGCAGAAACAGATGTTAAAGGAATAGAGCTGAAAGAAGAACTGTACATCTGCTTTTTTTTCCTTTAAATCATCCTGTACAAGTCCTGCGGAGTCCCAAAAAAGCTTTCCCTGCTCTTTTCCCTCACTTCTATCAGTACATTGACTTTGCTCTTCCACCAGTCAGCACTCTCCGCTGCCAGGTTCTGGTTCAGGGCTGTACCCACATCCTGGGCTCCATAAATCTGTAGGAGACTGGCACTGTTCCTCCCCATCAGGGAGGAAAACTGCTGGCTCTGGTAGCTCCCACCTCCAGCAGCTCCTGCAGTGTAAAGAACAGGTCACTTCAGCCCTGGCCAGTGAATGACTTCCAGGGAGAAGCCCTGGGAACTGCTCACCAGCATTTTGCATGTCTTTAGGACAACAGAATTTGGCTTTTGCTGCTCTGAGAACCTTCAGAGGCATCACCTGGTCCACAGACTCGGTGTGGGCAGTGTTAGGAGGGTGCTATGAGCAGATTAGTGGAGGTATCAGAAGTAATTTGGATAAATACTGAGGCTGTGTCAGACTTGAAATGTTTAGAAGAAATCATGCAAACTCTGAGAGGATGAAGATGTTTTTCTGACTCTCAGTATCACAGTTATACTGAGAAGGGTAAAGTGATAACTTGTTTTCTTTTTCCATGGACAGTTTCCACAGCAGGTCTGTCTGTAGGCTCCACTGTGCACCAACAAAACAACTAATTGAGTTTCTCTGGGTTAAGTTTTCTAAATTCTCCGCAAAGGGCTCTCAAATTGTCATTTTCCTGGTCTCAGAGGTCCTTCCAGATGATGATTAAAGGAAGGGTGTCCCCTTTTTAGACAGTGTGCAAGCAGAGGATCAGACCCCAAGGATATTCAACATAAACATGTCCCTCGAGTGCTGGGGAGTTTTGGGTGATCTGTCTCCCACCTGCTTTTGTTACTGGGCACTACTGGAGAACATCTATCACAGGGTGCTCAAAGAGTTGTGTAATACAGAGGATATAAATAATCCAGTCAAAGTGTACATCACCTCAAGACAACCGCTCTCAATTCCTAAAAATCAGCTCTTTCCAGGATAACCTGACTGTGAACAGACCTTTATCCCCAGACATGAGAGCTCTCCAACTCACAGGTTCTTGGGGGAAATAATTCCCTATGCAAAAAATCTCACAGGTCCTGAATCCTGACTTCCACTTCAGAACATTATATATAATTAACATTTTCCAACAAATATGCAGACAGGAAGAAGAAAATTGTAAGGGATGAGAACTCCTTCCGTGAGCACAATGAGGTGGCACCTACAAAAACCTGTAAGACAAAGGTCTTACCTGACAACTAAGTAAAAGCCATCCCAGTTAGTAACTCCTCTGGTGGCAAGGTCAGGTTAGCTCAGAAATATCTGGATACATAGTCACTGGTGGCATGTTAACCCTTCAGAGACATTGTGACTGATGACAAACACAGGCTTAGCCCAAGAATTTGTAGCCAGGGGCAATTTACAAGAACATTAAAGAATTTTTATAGAGGGAAAAAAAAAAATCCTTAACATTCTTCCATGTTCTTTCTCTTCCAGGCCTCAGTTTGGTGAGCATTAGGTATTTCATTTTTCTTCAGTTCTCTGTCCCTTATTGCTTCTGATTCCATCCCTTCCTCAAAGCAGCACCCACTTTTATGCTCCATTCCCGCTTCACTTCAACAGTGAGGGATTTTTCCACACTAACTGAAGCATCACCACACACCATAGCATTTTAGGAAAGAAAAAAAGCACCTCCTTTGGGCTGACTTCATCTCCCCACCGCTGGGAAAATCTGTTTTACACAGACGATGCCGCCCTGACAAACGGGCAGTGAATCCACCCACTGATGCCTTAGTCTACAACTCTCAATCAAGGAAAAAAAAATAATAATTTAGCCATCTCAAGAAACTATTTAGGCCCAGGAAACCATTGCCAATGCAGCAGTGGCTCGGGGATGTAATCTTTGGCAGCACCTTTAGGCTGGCAGCAGCCCCAGCACAGATGTGGTTA
The DNA here is from genome assembly GCA_035041135.1 of Platyrinchus mystaceus. Classification (NCBI taxonomy): domain Eukaryota; kingdom Metazoa; phylum Chordata; class Aves; order Passeriformes; family Tyrannidae; genus Platyrinchus; species Platyrinchus mystaceus. The sequence goes on along the minus strand of JAWWLV010000018.1, from coordinate 18,572,521 downwards.
TGGCTTGTACCACTTCCCTGCAAAAAGCAGCTTTACCTGCAAAAGCACTTTGTTCTGCTGGCACAACCTGCATCTGCACTTGGAAAACCTGCCAGCATCCTTTCCCCAACAAGCCTCTTCTAGCTCAGACCATTTTTTAATGATGACTTGGCAGTTTATTTACCATCACTTTGCTCATTTATTCTTACTTAGTTTTACAGCCAACAAAACACAGCCCTGGCAACATGTTACTTTATAAGCCGGGATTTCCGCTACAAGAAGTAATTTTGCCTGTTTACACCCCAAAACTTTTCCCTTCCAGGGCTCTGCAGGAGGCACCTTTGAAGGGAGGATATTCTGGAGGCAGGAAGAGTTTAGCAATTGCTTGTTCATTCTTGTTCCCAACAAGATATACCTCGAATTCTATCTGCAGTCTCTAATTGCTGCAGGTATTTTTAACCAGCTACCTGAGATCCCTCGAGTTCAGAGAAAACACTCTGGTGGGATTCGATTTAGAAACAGCAAAACACAACTCTTACAGCAGTGGGGGAGAATGGGAAACCTCCAGTATTTTCACCATTTTCTTGTTTAAGGCTTTGAAGATTTGCCTCCACCCAGACTTGCACTCGGGAGTGTTCCTAAAGCAGTTGAGTTAAACCAGCAGGTAGGTGCAGATCCTGTTTCCCAGTCCCTTTCGGTACAGAACAGGGAACAAACCTGGATGTGCAATTTGGTATTTGATAGACCATGCACCAGCTGACAAGAATATCCCTTGTCCTTTTCCCAGTAAAATATTACTGTCATCAAGACACTGGGCTTCTGCAGGAGAAAAACCCACCAACCAGTCCTGCTTTGTACCTGACGTGCACGACAGCAACAGGAATAATTACATTAATGAACGGTGAACAATTAAGTGCACTGAGCGGGCAGGCACCCAAGCTCCCCCAAATCCCAGTGCTGCCTGCAGAGATACCTGGCAAGGGACAGCAGGACACCAGTCAGGGAATTACACAGTGGCACAAGAGAAGGAAAGAGATCCCAAACACCCTCCCTCCAGACAGTTTCAGTATCCACCATCCCAGTTATCTCCAAAGATAACTCCAAGGCCCTCTGCTGTCCCATCCTAGAAGTTATCACCCCAGATACCCACATTTTTGAGTATTACTTTCAGCTCTCTTAACAACACAAATAAGGATATTTCAAGCCTGTTGTTCTACCAAGGCAAATAAAGAGACTGGTTATTACAGAATAAGCTAATTTATAGCTAAAATGTCTATAAATCAGAGTATCACCTTTATTTGCTCAGAGAGCCCTTGAGTCCTTGCAGAAGTATTACAAACTATCAAACCAAAGGCATCTGACACAGTATTTCATCATATCTTCATTGTATTTAGAAATTGTTATTTTTTAATTAAATTGTTATTTTCTAATATAGTTATTTTCCTCCATGCATACTAGGTGGGATTTTACTCCAAAGACTTTCCACTTTACACTGTTGCTCCCAGAAGAAAAATTATGCTTCTAAGAGTTGAAATGTTGCTCTTTCTCCCTTTTTATTGAAAAGTTGCTGTTCAGCCAAGCCCTGTCACCTCCAAGCTCCTGCTCTGGAATGCAACCTCAAGACATGGTTCCCCCACACTCTTTCTCTCCACATCTTTCCTTCCACTCTGTATTTCTCAGATCCTAGATGACTAGGATGTAGATTATTAGGAGTTAACTTATCCTTAAGTTATTCTTCCCACACAGGAAAGCTCATTCCAAGGGAGACTGTTTATTCATGTGAATCCTCCCAGATTCCCCTAAATCCCTCTCCACATTTCTATCTGCCACACAAAGGAATGCTGATTGCATTCGTGCTTTGTTGCACAAGAACACACCAAACCCACAGTTACCAGCTGCAGAAGGGACCAAAATTTGGAAAAACTCTCCAAAAATTAAATATGCACCTGTAACTATACACATAACCAGAACAGGCCACAGAAACATTGAGGTGAGGATGCACAGCCATTTCTTTTCCTGACAGTAGAGCTGAGCAATTAAACACCATCACTTCTGGCAACTGCAGCAAAGCAACTGCTGAGTTGGGGTGAGTGATAAGAGCAGAGAGGAGGCACTTTAATCACAGAGTTCCCAGATTCCCTTCAGTACTTGGCCCTGCAAGCAGCTGTATCCAGGCAGTGAGGGAATGGGAACTGCCCAAGACAACATCCATGCAACCATGTTGAAGGTGCATGTCTCTGTACACCCCAAAAAGCACCTCTTGGGACGAGTGTCAGGCACTCAAAGCACCAGAACAGCTTGAGGCTGTTGGTGTTTCAAGCCAAGCAGCAAAGGGAGCCAACCAAGCACAGCCCAACTTCATCAGCTCAGAACAGCAGAGACAAACCTCAAGGAAGTGACCCGGAGCAAAGCCCTGCACGGAGCAGTCACTGCTCCACCAGGGGACACACACAGCAAAGCAGCACAGGATGGTAAAAACAGCCACAGCCTGCTGGGATTTTTATACAATCAGGTTGTTCAAACACCAGCTCCTTCCTCTGTGGCTCTAGAGAAACTTTGCTACCCATTGCAGGGCATCACCCGACATGCTCCTTCGGGGCTGAGCCAGCTCACTGACACCAGGAAGGAAGTGGAAACCTTCAGAACCACTTCAAGTTCTCATTTCTTTAGCTTGGAAGAAAGTTTCTTCACACTTTCTCCTTAATAGCAAAGGCAAATATTAAGTTTAAAAAAAAAAAAAAAAAAAAGAAATCTTTGAACTAACACCCAAAGCAATCAGTTATTTTGCCAGTTGACTGTTTTCAGGTGCAATTATACAGATTCTTCTGGTTCTATTAAGTGTGTGTTCTCCACTTTGAGAGGACTTTAACTGTGCCCAAGTAGAATCCTCTTGAGCAGGAGCTCCTCTCTGTCCTGATTATGTGCTGGAAAAGAGTTTAGAGTCTGCATCCTTCACAATCCTACTCCAACAATCACAGACAATTTTTCTGAGGGGCTGTAAAAACAATAAGCAAATATCCAAGCTTTTAATTTCCATCATTGGGATTAACTTCTCTAGCTCCTAAATTCCACAAATGACAAAGCAATGAAAGCTTGATCTTCTGTGAATTAAAATACGGCCTCTCCACATGAAAAGTACATGGAGAGTGCCTCAAACCAGGAAGTCAGGCAAAAAACTGACTTTTCTTTCACACCTTTGTTTCAGCCACAAGTACTCTCCCAGAAGACCTAATTTTGAAGCAGATGTCCAGGACAGGATCCATGTCCTGCCTGTTCCTGGAAACGAGAGGTGCCACACAGTGCTCTGAGATAGAAGTTTTGAACCAAGGAAGATGCAAAACTGGGAATGTCTTAGACAAGGTTGGGGGGAAGGATCTTATTGTGCCAGCATCTCTAAGTGGGCACCAGTGAGAAACCACCAGTAGCTCAGGAGAAGGCCAAGAAGCCCAGTTTTAGAGAGGTGGGGCGTAGGACACCACTCTGTTACTCCCAGGTTACAGCCAAGAACCAGCTGCTCACAGGGTGAGCAATTGCTTCCCTGTCCCCAGCAGCTGTATTTGGATCCCCTCCCAAATATATCCACAGAGGACCACAAGCTTTTGCTGTCACACAGACGTGCTGGGGCCTGGCAACCAGGACAGGCACTGGAACATGGTCACGGAGAAGCAGTGCCATCCACAGGGAGGACACCAAAAGGGTACACATGTCCCTCTGAAGCCAACTCTTTCTGAGTTCTTCCCTCTACACCAGCTGGATGCCTCACCACTGTCAAAAACTACCCAAAACTGAAGGCAACACCACTGGCAATGCTAAAATGCACCACAACTGCCCAAGACACTTGCACAAGGCTGACTCACTTCTTCCAAGGGACTTAGATCCTATTGAAAGTTATCTACGTCAGGCTCTGGATCTGAAATGATTCCCAACATCTGGAAAAAGTTCTCAGTCTAAAAACAAGGAAAAGATTTGATGCCAACAATTGTAGCTGAGTGTTGTGTATGTAGAGTGGTTCAAACACTCACCACGGTGAGCTCCTCCAAATACCAGCACTAATGACTCTGTACTGCCACACCACATAAACAAGAGCATCTGTAGTTACACAGGCACTTCAACTTCTGAAAAGTCACCAATTTGGGAAGTATAAACTCACAGGTGAAACTCTACTGCTGAGGAAGCTTCCCATAGCAGTTTTCAGAGCATTTACTTACACAGTGTTTTCATCACAGCTCAAGATCAAAAGCTAAAAGCAAGCTAAGGAATCCTACACAGGCCAAACTCAAGGTTCCCAATGTTCCTAACACCAATCACCTGGGATGGTGATGATACTTGCAATATTATCCATATTTCCATTATCAAATCATTATCCTTTTTTCTCCAGCTGACTCCCTCATCACCTTGGAGCCTCCTGCACCAACATCCCACACAAGCCCAGCAGCCCTCTCCCAAACATCAGGGATCTGTGTTCCAGGCAGAGCTCAAATGCACCATTTGGCATTACCGAGTAGCTCCAAACCCTCCCAGGGGTTTTACAACAAATGAGGATGCAATTTCCTTGCAGTTGCTGCAGCTACTGAGTGACCTGATGAAATTCAGCAGCATGATGTGTTTGTACGCACCCAAAAGCCTCCAAACACTCTTTATGGCTGTCAATGATCCAGCCACCAAGAGAAAACATCACCTCAATACTGAGATCCCGCTAATTCCAAAGTACCAAAAGTCAGGAGCACTGGAATCATGACCCTCAACAGGTAAGTTTGGGACTGAGCTACACAGAGAGGACTTTCAGCCTTCGCAGTTACTCCCATAAAGTTACAGCTCTATTGACAAATTCCAGGTTCTTTTCCCAGCGACCAACTTTCCTAAGCAGAGAAATGAGTCGTTACGTTCTTCAGAAAGAAAAGGCTCCCACAGATAAATTCTGTACAAAAACCTTGACTCACTGTTAGAGCACGAGCTCAGCGTGGGGATCAACCACCACTTCCTTCACCCATCACACCTGACACCACCAGCAGAGCCACATTCTTGTTTGTCTCGTTCATGGAGTAAAGGAGAAGGGAGATGAGTTTCAAAATAGAAAACTGAAAACAATTCAACAGGTGCCAAGGACACCTGAATAGACACAGGGCTGCCCTACACTCCCAAAAGGATTCAGAGGTCTGGGGTTTATTTCCTATTAGGAACTTTAACTCATGCAAGGCTAAGACTGAGGGGTCAGAGCTTGGGACAAGTATAAAAGGGGAAGAAGGTGTGTGTTCATTTTTCATGATGCTCTAACACCCAGAAATAGCGCTTGTTTCGCATCAACTGCAGTCTCAATTCTGACTTCTCTGTGGCACATTGGCTTCCAATTTATAGTAGAAACAACCCTTCTACTTTGCATAGCAAGAATGGTCCTGCTCACTGAAATTAAACCCACAGGGAATAGCAACAACTGTATTTACTATTTAGCTTCAGCTTTTTGGAAACAAATGTTTTAAGTAGCTAAAAATTGAGTGTTTTCAGTTTCACACTGAAAACATCCCAATACACGCCAGTCCCCATCTGTACCCCAATGCCCCTGAGAGAAGGCTGCCTTGGTGTGATTTTTGGAAAATTACGTGGAGACAAAAGCAAGCAGCATCAAATGCTTTCACACGTGGCCAACCATGAGATTTACATTTGGCCAAACAGAAAACTAAAGCACTGAGCAAATGGGTCATTTAAGTACAAAGATGAAATTCCTCTGGAGACTTAACAAGACTTTTCTACCTGGTAACGCTGAAATTTAAAATAATACTAAAAAAGAAAATTCTATTATACTCAGAACTACGTGTCTTGGCAGCCAGGGAACAAACAACATGTCATTTCCAAAAGCTTTGCAGTGATTCCTTATAACAGATTCCAGGAATGCTTTGTCACAATGAAGTTTATTCCATTCCTAGGAAATATTAAATGCATTCCTACTATAATGAAACACCTTATAAACACCACGTGACAGAAACACAGAGTTTGACAAAGCATTTCCTTCCAGCATCATAACATTTAGGGCCCTGACATGAATTTTACTATCAAATAAGTAACTAAGGGAGGTTTGCTGGGAGCAGACCCGGATGGAAGCAGCATCAGCCTCGAGTGCTTCCACCCACGGACTCCCACCTAATGCTCATCAGGCAGCTCCAAGCACTCTGAGCTTCCAAGATGTCATCTCGAACATCAAATTCAATTCTAAGCATGACCCTGTACAGCAGCAGCAATTCCTGTTGCTCACTGGAAAGTCATCCCAGTTTTGGACAACACTTCTGGAATGTGCTGCCCACAGTATGCTGAATTTCCTAAGTTATGCCTGGAAATCAGGATGCTTTGTCCCAGCAAGTGGACGCTGTTTAATAAGACCCCTTCTGCAACAATGGGTTCGCACTTGCTGTGACAGAGCTCCATTTAACCAGGGCTGTGGAATTCTGGGGGATATCTGCACTGCCTCAACTCTGCTGGCCTCTGGAAAAAGCCATTCCTCAACAAACATAGCTTTGTAACCTTGGAGAGGCCTGGGTTTGGGCTTATTTTAATGGCACAGCTTTTATCCAGTAAGGACCTGACCTTCACCATGTAAATGAGAAACCTGTATTTGCTGCAAATGCTTTGATGTTCCACATCCCCTGTTCTGCTCCGAGAAACCTTATTTAAAGCTTTTAGTAAAAAGAAAAGGTATTTTGGGGCTAGACTAACTTTTGTTGGATCCAGTGATGTCACCTCCTTCCAGATAAAGCACAGGTTTGAAGCTCACTATGCTCACGATCACATGGCAGGTCAGGCACAACACCCAGTCACATCCAGGATCCTGATCCCTGCTGTGGGATGGGGAAAGGAGACACGTGTCCCAACTCCCTTTGAGCTACCTCAGAGCTTCACCCCAGTATTTTCAACACCTCACCATTACAAAGTCCAAAAAGTATGATTATGGTGACACCACACTGATGTCACTGGAATGCTCCAGAAAAAGGTGAGCAAAAAGGGGAAATGAATCCAACCTGGAAATACTGGAACTGCACAAGCTTGCAACAAGGCAAGGAGAACACTGGGCCAAGCCAGGCTACAGAGGCACATCATGTGCTCTACTCAGAGCAGAAATAAATATGCCATTCTAAACATTTTCCGAGTTTATTTTCAGAAAAATCTAGAGCAAAGATGGAAATAGCAATCTGATTAAAATAAAAAAAAAAAAGAAAAAAAGAAGTTAAGAGTGGCAGCAAATTATTTGGACAAAAGTTCAGAGAGGAAGAATATGGGCAAGACATCCAACTGTGGGAAAATGCCTTTGGGAGGAGGAAGCCTTTTGTTCCACACCACCTCTGTGTCTAGGTTTTTACAGTCCTTTGCTAAGTTATTCTACCAGCGGCTGGAAAACCACCAGAAATCCGCCTGTTTACTCAGACAACTAAAATCCCAAATACCCTGGCAAATTGCTCTCTGCTCCACCTCATCAGTGACAGGATGGAAGGGATACTCTGAGCTGAGGTTTAAAAGTCTCAGTCAAGTGACAGCACAAGGTTAAGAGGTTATTCATACCCCTATTTTTGCATTTGGAGAGCAAGGGGAATTCTTGTGCAACACACAGAGTCGAATCAGATTAGGAGCATAAGTGCCAAATACTGTGCAAAAATCACCATTAAACACCTGAAATCCTGCTTATGCTCAGGCAAGAAAGAGCAAGTGTAAAATATTCTGAATATTTGAGACACTCTGAGACTTGTCTGGTTCACTGCAAGTTCAGTGGTCTTAGGAGGCCAAATGACAGAGCAGTTTGGTGCTGAGCCCACTCCATACCACAGTGTCTGTGACCTGGGAGTTTGCCACAAGTTGGCTCCTACTTCTGCAAAGTCCCCATCAGATCAAATCCCTGTCCTGAAAAATTCATATTTTTCCTTATACAGGAATTGTATTTGGAAATGACTAAATGGAGGGGGAAATAAATTTAATTTAGTCCCTTCAACTATAGCACCGTCAGGTAACAGACTGCCCAAATGGAGTGTTTCAGTACAGAGTTACACCTGCCATGGCTCAGATAGCCCCTTCCAGATACTTCATTACTCCCTTTTCCTCTCACTGCATCTGCAAAACAAAATCCCATTTATACCTTACTCCTGATCATGGAAAAATCACCTATTATAGAGCACAAGACCTCCAGCTGAAGTTTTCAGGCTCTGCATTACATCCTCCCTTGAACAAATAAGTTCAAAGCACTCAAAAACATAACCACAACCACCGCCCTTTGCTACCAAGAACCCAACACAGACACACAGGGACCGAAGCCATCCAGTACTTGACTGGAACAAGTGAATCACAGCTCTGCAACCAAGGATCTGCAGCAGGATCCCGAGCCAATGTGACTCCAGAAAAGGTTTACTGAACCAGAAAAGCAGCAGCAGCAATCCTGGTTGGGCGCCAAACACAAGGAAATAAACACAAGAGAGCCCTGGAAGATTTCACCAGCAGCCACACAAGTGGGGATGAGCAAATCCTGAAACACCACCTGAACTGGGGTCACTCAGCTCCAAAACAGCTGGGAGATCCGATGGCAGGAAGTTGGTATTTAACAGCCACCCACAGCAACTGAGTGTTTTCCTACCCTCTTCTGATGCATTCCAGGGCTTAAGTTGATTTTGGGTCCCGAGTTTCCCCATGACGTTCTGAACAGACTGGCTTTGTGCCCCCTGCTCTGCCAAATCAGGAGCAAACGCAGCACCAGGAGCACAGCAGCAGCCAGGAGGGTCTGTGGGGGCGGATCTGCAGGGTCAGGCCTCCCACGGCCACCCCGGGGACAGGAGCAAGGGATCATTACCTAAATCAACTTCTCTCCACTAGTTCTGCAATGCAGACATCAAGCACACACATCAAACAGTTTAAGGGCAGACCAGAAATCAGGACCTTGTCTAAGAAATCAGTTCACAAAGAGCAGGCAGGTGAGTCCACCAGCCAGGTCTGGAAAATGCACAAGCAGGAACATACAGAACTCCTCACTGGCAGCAACTTTTCCACCATTTTTTTTTAAGCAAAGATAAAGAATATAGCAGAATCTGTTCAATACAATCAGTACGGGCCATGATTTTCACAGTGTTAGTCATTAAACACAGACACACCATTTTAATGGCTCTTTCCAAGAGTAAAAACCTGAAGTTCCCAACTTTTTGCATGTCTGCTCCCCTCCCTATACCAGGATCAATAACTGTGAGCAAAGAAACAACCCTGCTTAACCATGAGATCTTCTTTAACTGCAGGGTAATCAGCTAATCCGGGCAGACTCCTTTATTGAGCTTTACATGGGCAGCACTATCATTAAAGTTATAAACTTTTAATTTGACTCAAGGAATGCCATTTACTAATTCAGCACGCAAATGCTTTTACAGTTGTTTGCATCGAGCTCCATATAAACTACAGGGGATTTATAGCACAAGAAGCAACATTTTAAAGCTGCTGTTACGGCCACTGCAGAGCACAGACCAGTGGGGGGAAAAGCATTCACTGAGGGAACGCTTTTTTGTGTTTAAAGGGATTTACCAACACACACAACCAGCAAAACAACTGCTTTCTGGGCACTGGATCCCTCAATATTTAACATCCACAGATTTCTCACATTATTCCTGTTGGCATGTAGGAGAGTAGCATCTCCTATTTACTCTGAATATTGACTAAATGGGAACAAAAGAAAACTCATCACCTGCAGAAAAGTCAACGGCATCAGGAACTTGATGGCGAGCTGGAGCCAAACCTTGCCATGAGCATTTAGAAAGGAATGCCAGATTGCTTCACTGCCTTGAATTTTTTCCCCAAAAGCTCAGGAGCCAACAGATAAGACTTAAATACTTTGATCTAAAGAGGGTAAATGTTATTTCGAACTCTAGTTCACTTTTAAAGCGACACGCTTAAAAAGTGGGGGTAAAAAAAGTTACAGTTGTGAAGGGACTGCTCGTATCCCTCCTGGTCTGTGCTGGAAATAAACACGACAAGGTTCAACCCCTGTGTGTAGCAGGGGGGAAGGGAAACGGCAACAAAACCAGAGCGGTGCCTCTCCTGGAATTCCAGGACTTGCCATCGACTCTGCCGCTTACCGAAGGAGCTGAAGGGGGTAAAGCCCCCGGACAGCGTGAGGATGGAGTAAGAGAAAGGCAAAACCACAGATCACAGCCCCCGGCTCGCAACCACACAAAGAAAGAGGAGTCCTTTTAGTGCCAAGGGCCTCGTTCCCGACGCTTCCACGGCAGGAAGCGAGATCCTGGCCGGCCCCGAGGGGCCTCCCGGGGGAACGGGGTGACGAAGAGTCTCCTCCGGCCCGGGAGGTACCGGGGAATCCCCCCTCATCCAGGAGGGGATGGGAGAACATCCCCTACACCCCGGGGGGAACGGAGGAGCGCCCCCTCCAACCCCGGGGGGTGCCCAGGAGACCCCCCTCACCTCCGCAGGGTGCCCAGGAAGCCCCTTCACCCCAGGGGGTGACGAGGGGCCCTCCCCTCCCCCCGGGGTGTGCAGAAGAGGAGACCTCCCTGCAACGCCAGGGGGGACCGAGGAGCCTCCCCCCACCCGGGGGTCCCTCGGAGTGCGTGCAGGGCCCCGTCCCGCGGGCGGGCCGGGCCCGGTGCCCTGAGAGGCCGTTGGCCCGTCCCGCCGCCCCCCCACCCCTTCCCCGGTGTGTCCCCCCCAAGTCCCGGTGCCGGCGGCCGCACCTGGATGACCTCGTTGACCTCGCGGATGCACTCCACCATGTGCTGCAGGATCTGCTCGGCCGTCAGCACCTCGTAGCGATAATCCTCCTCCTGCTCGGGGCCGCCGCCGGGGCCCGGCCCGCCGCCCAGGCCGCCACCGCCGCCGCCGCCGCCGGGGCCCAGCCCGCCCGTCTCGCCGCCCAACAGCCCGTCGCGCTCCCCGCCGACGCGCAGCCCGGGCTCCACCAGCTCCACCTCGCCCAGGTCCAGGTTATCGTCGGGCTCGTCCTCCTCCTCGTCCTCCTCGTCCTCCTCCGCGCCGCTGTCCTCGCTGCACTCCTCGTCCTCGTCGAACTCGTAGTTGTACCCCTCGTCCGAGTCCATGGCGAGGCGCTGAGGGAGCGGCGGCGGCTCCCGCGGCCTCCCCGCGCCCGGCCCCGCCGCCGCCGCCGTTGGCCCCGGCCCGGCCCGGCCCCGCCGCGCCTCAACCGCCGCCAACAAAGGGCCGCGGCCGCCGCGCTCCGTCACCGCGCGCCCCGCGCGTCACCGCCGCCCGCCCGCGCCTGCGCGTCCGCCGCCATCTCACCCCGCCCGCCGCCGCCGCCATCTTGGGGGGGCGACACGCCCCCTCCGCGCCCCCGCCCGCCTCAGCCCGCCGCCGCCGCCATGTTGAGTGTGGCGCGGCGCCATGCTGGGTGCGGCGGCGGGTGTCACAGAGTCACGGAATCGGGGAGTCACGGAATCGCTTTGGTTGGAAAAGACCTCTGAGATCATCCAGTCCAACCTATGACCGATCGGTACCCATTACTCCTTGTCCTATTGTGAGAAATAAATAAGGCGGTTTTGTTACAAGCAGGAGTTTACTCATGTCAAGGTGCCTGGAGGCCGTATTGTTTGGGGGGATTAGAGAATCGTTTGGTGATCTGCTTGTAACTACGTGCTGCTGTTTGCAGCTGTTTGGTGCTGTTCTGTTTACAGTTACTTGTTGACTTGTTGCTGTTGCCTACAGAATACAGAGGCGAGCCGGGAAGCCCGTGAGACAACTGAGACCGGGCAGAGCTCGTTGTCAGGGAACACGCGGCCGGGACAGGGAAACAACGGGATAGGTCAGTTAAAGCAACCAATGGACCGGCAAAGGGAAGTGCGAACCGGCCCTGAGAGACCCAATCGAACCCAAGGAGAGGGGCTATATCACCTTATAGGGAAGAAAAGGAGCGGAGCTCGCCATGGGAGGAGTGAGGGGGTGGTTATGTAAATCAAGAAACCTTAAAAGGACTCGTCCCTCCTGTTCTCCGCATGCTCGGCCGCAAGGCCGGTGCCTCTTGCGCGCTGTTCATAAAGTTCTTTGTTTCGCTTTATTTGGCCGTCTTTTAAATTTTAATTAGAGATGTTTCTCACACTGTCCCTATAGTTCCTGACAAAATCGGGTGCAGCTGGCAGCGGCAGGTTTGGGGGGGCTACCAGCTTCTCTCCGCTGCCCACCCGGTCTGGGCTCCATGGGGTGACAGGACACGAGGTGAAGCCGGGGCGCAGAGCTGTCCTGACATGTCCTGTGTGGTCAACTTTTTGACTCCCGGGGCCACCATAAAATTGAGTGGTATGGGGTCTGTGGCAAGCAACTTGTGAGGGGAATATGAGGGACGGGAGGGAAAACAGGTTGCACTGCCTCAAAATCAGAATAAAATTGCACTAAGATGTCTAGGCAGAAATTCTCAGTCATTCCATGAGATAAACACGTGCCCACCACCCATGGAGAGATCCTGATTTTGCTGGGTGGCATCTCTGAGCTCCAGCATTGCTTTCTGCTCAGCAAAGATGGTAATACCCGGGTTTTCAGTGATGCCAGGCTTGACTCCCTTTATTCTCTGTTAATTTGACATTTTGCAGGGGGCAGAACATGCACGAGTGTTTTCATCACCAGACCAGGGACTAACTTTTTTCCCTCCTGGCACTGACAAGTGCCCTGGACAGATCAGGGATGCAGGGCCAGTACTGTTCCCAGGCGGTCTCATCCTTGCCAGAGCCTCTTGCTTGGACATGGAGCTGCTGGCGAAGGGCAGGATGGACAGCAGGGTGCTGCAGAGGCTGAGCCCTTTGCCTCAGCTTTCCCCGCTTCCAGCATCAGCCACGCTCAGCCTGGTATGGGGGAGGATCGCTGGGCTCATTGCACGGAACTCTCGTTGGCTTGGAAACAAGGCTGCAGCCTGGCCCAGAGCAGAGCCAGCTGCTACCAACCCTCCACTGCTCTTCACTGTGGATACCAGAGGCCAGCACAGTCCCAGGAGAACTCCAGGACCACCATCTCCCACCAGTGCTCACCCTCCACTTCCTCACACCCTGGGGAATCATTTCTTCCCAGGGTGAAGTGAGGCTGTTCAGATGTGGTGACATTATTCACCGGCTATGCCCGGATGAAGATGAGACTCAGCAGGGCACTATGTGGTGTAGGTGTGACAAATTTCATCAGCTGTTTGGGAAAAGAGTCATCACAGATGACTGGATGCCAGAATCCTGCTTCCTGCTCCTGATACAAATCCCTTGTGAAACAGGAAGAAAATTAGAAGCCACATCCCAAAATATGTTTATTTCCTGCTGGAGCACAGGAAGCATAACGATGGCTGCAGCAACAGGGATTTGTGCTCAGGGTGATGCAGGCAGGTGCCCTTGGGAATCCAGGGAGATGAAATGTCCAATGTCCTGGGTAGATGAGCCCAGAAATGTCAGCAGATACCAGGCTGCATCTTCAGACACACAGGGAGATCCAAATGTTTGTGTGCATCTGTGGTCCCCGAGCTCTGCCCGGGGTCAGGAGCACATAGGGACATTGCCTCATGCCACGCTACCTAGTCAATAAAGCCAGTTCCCTAATTACCCTACTTATTTGGAATTGCAAAGGCCAGGGCATTAGTCATCCTGCCCTACATAAATCTAAGTATCCCTGGCTTCGTTCAGCTCCAGACGCACCAGCTGGACATCTGCCAGGCTGCTCCCACCTCACACGTCAAGCTGTGGGGGCTCAGGTGGCTGCCCCAGGTCCTTTCCTTCCCTGTGCTTCGCCCCGAAGGGGTCTGTGTGTCACCCCTTGGGACCCTGTGCTAGCACTGTCCTGTCCAGCTGGTGACATGCCCAGCTCCTGGCTAACATGGGAAAAGGCACAACCCATTTTGGCCGATCGTCTGCCCCGTGGGACCCCAAGAAAGGCACTGACCAGACAGTGGGGTTTGGCTTTATCGGAGTTTTGCAGCTCTGGACACAAAAATCCTTGGCCGAGGTAACCTCCCCAGCAGCGTGATTGGGAAGCAGTTGCTCCTGGGAGCAGGCCCAGTCCATCCCCGGGTGTCCCGAGGACTCCCCGCCGCCCTCTCCTGGCCCCGGCCGAGGCTGCGGAGCTCAGACTGAGACCCTGGGTGGAGCCCGGCCAGAGGAGCTGCTCTGGAGCTGGGCTGGGAGAGCTGGAGGTGTTCAGCCTGGAGAAGAGAAGGTTCCGGGCAGACCTGAGAGCCTCTTCCTGTGCCTAAAGGGGCTCCGAGAGAGCTGGAGAGGGACTTGGGACAAAGGCCTGGGGGGACAGGCCAAGGGGGAATGGCTTCCCACTGCCAGAGGGCAGGGTTAGATGGGATATTGGGAAGGAATTCTTCCCTGTGAGGGTG
>JAWWLV010000018.1:18534739-18558116 GCA_035041135.1 Platyrinchus mystaceus | reverse complement strand
ACAGGTGGCCCAGAGAAGCTGTGGCTGCCCCATCCCTGGGAGTGTTCAGGACCAGGTTGGACAGGGCTTGGAGCAACCTGGGATAGTGGAAGGTGTCCCTGCCCATGGCAGGGGGTGGAACTGACTGGGTTTTAAGGTCCCTTCCAACTCAAACCATTCTGTGATTCTATAATGGTTCTATGACCCTAGTAATTAATATTTATAAATAATGACGGGATCTTCCCAATGCCATCCCACAGACATAGAAAATCAGTTCTCCTACTAGAGTCCCAGCCTTCTCTTTTCCAGCTGCAAAACAGGGATCAGCACTTTGCAGCAAGTTACACTAATACTTTTAAAAAATATTCTTTGGTACAAAGTTTTAGTCATGAATTTTTCAAAAGGTCTTTGTTTATTAAAAAGTTTTCAACCCAGGAGAAAGGAAATCCAGGAGCTTTCTCAATGTCTTGGATTTGATTTTGGGTGTCTGCACACTCATTAACAACAGTCACATATGGGGCCCTGGGCAGTAGTTCCTTGTAGATGGTTGGCAAAAGGTACCTGAGAAAAGCAGGGCTGCTGCCTTTAGCTTATTCTGAGGGGATCTGTACCGCCTCTGGGGATTTTAGGACTCCAGCTACTGAGGAAAGCTGAGAAGCGCTCCTGTGCCCACTCTGAGAAATGATTTAGGTCTCCATAGACACCTGGCGCGTTTTCATTTTATTCTTGCAAGAGCTTAATTACCCAAGTGATTCTGGTAACTGTTAACACTGAAGCTGACAAGAATAAAATATTGCCTTGCAATCACCTTGCTCCGTGAAGTTAGACACACACTTATGGGATTTATGGGAGCAGCGCCTCTGGGCATGAGGAGTTTGTCACCGTGCACCCACGGGCTCTGATTGATTCCAGCTCAGCCCCACAGCCGTGACTGGGAGCAGCCAGGGACAGCAGCCACATGTTCCCAGCCTCCACAAGACATCACAGCATCTCCCTGTGACAAGCCCTGACTCGTGATACCAAAATTCTGCAAAAGTGCTGGTGCCCCACACCACAATCCACCCACGATTCAGGGTGAACCTCCCATCCTACCCAGCATCCCCTCTGCCCCACCACTCCTTGAGCCAGGTGGGATCTTCAGAAAAAGCCCCTCTCCTTCATCACCTAAGACGTGGACAGGGAGAAAGGAAATCCAGGAGCTTTCTCAATGTTTTGGATTTGACTTTGCACACTCATTAGCAACCTCATCCAGGAGTGTGGGCTGAGCTGCCCCTTGGCTCATCACCTCAAAGCTGTGTGAGCTGAAGATAATCCAGAGGAAAAAAGGCTTTGCGAATAAATACCAATAATGCAAACACCACCAGCCTGAGCTCAAGCCAGGACCCCAAATCCTCCACACTGATTAACACATCTCACCTCAAGCTTTTTGCCTTAAACTCTACTCTCAAGCTCGTGATTGTTGAAATACTTCTCCTTGCTCATCCCTGCTCTCTCTGAGTCTCCCAGGCCCTGCTCCCCTTACATGTGCTCTCCCAGGCAAAGAGGTCCCTTCTGTTCAGCCCCATCTGTGCTGAGAAACTCAGTCACCACGTGCATCTGCTAAACCACTCAATGGCAGCATCGATACACGGTGGTCAAGGTGGGAATGTAGGGATATGGAAACGAGTCATCCTGTGCTTTGAAAAGCACCAGGAGTGTGCTTGTGGCTCCAAAAGCAGCCTGCCATACACTGGCCTGCTTCAGTCCCCCAGCACATGGAGGTTCCTCATGGGCTGAGCTGCCAGAACTGCTGAAAGTACCCTGGGTGTGGATTTAAGGGCATCTCGTGTTTAGGATCTTCATTGTGCACATGCTAAAGCTCCACCAAATGTTTCTGCAGGCTCTTGCTGGGTGTTTAAATGTGAGCACCGCTCTGCTTGATGAAACAGGCACAGGTGGCTCCCTGTCAGCATCTGTGTGACACCACGCCAGGCAAAATCATCCCTGAAATACAGAGATGTGCAACAGGAGTGTCCACACCTGCAAAAACACAGCACATGCTGACCATGCTCCCACCAGATCACCACCACAAGTAAGGACACTTAAACCCTGCCACCCTCAGGGCTGCAATCCAAATCACGTCATTATTTCACCATGGATGAAAGGGAAGTTAAACAAGAAAATAAAGAAAATAAGCTTGCCCAGAAAGCCTCTGAGATGTCAAGGTTCAAGTCACAGGTCTACAGGCAGATGCAGGTATTTCCAAGAGATGATCTGTTTTCCAAAGCCCTCTTCCAGACACACCACCAGGAGGTCCCTCGAGCTGGGAGTTGCTTCATTCAGGAGTGCGTATGCCTAGACAGCGTTGACTCAAAGAGCAGAGCAAACAAAAAACTCATGCCCTGTGAAGGTGTTCGTGAATGGCTTTCTCCGTTCCTCATTCACCAGCTCAGATCCTTCTCACCAGCACAGGAACCTGTGTGCAAAATTCCCTCTTGGTTAACTGCAGAAGCCGCCAGCGTTATAGAGTATTAGGCAGCATAATAAATGGATTTATATATTTAAAAAATGCTGTGAAACAAGGAACCTTGAATGCCTTCATGCCTTGAAGGTGAACAAACCAGAAAGACCAAGTATGACACCAGCCAGATTTTGTAACAATTTATATCAGAATAATTAATTTGGATTTCTACCAAATTCATTGTTGGTAGAAAGCAGGTAACCCAGCAGTGTCCTGGTGCAGCAGTTTTCTGCAGTCCCCCAGCAACTTGGCTTTCAGCTCTTGCAGCCAAAGAGACAACAAGAAGGGTTTGCAGGTACCCCCACCATGGGTCTCACCTGAGCTGGTACCTCCCCGCTGTGGGCTTATTCCCTGCTTGTTCCTTGCCAAACTAACCCGGATCAGGCTTCCCAGGTGGATATATCAACATGGAGATGTGCTTTGAGACCGAGAGCCTGTCTATTGAAAAGCTACTGAAGAACATCAGCAACTTCTGGCGGCTGCTGCTCTGTGCCTGCCACAGAACAGTGTGTAATCCAGTCTCTTCTAGCCAAGCTCCACGGTTAAACACATGCTGAAGCAGTTTTCTTATGTAAAGAAACATTCCCAAATCAGACTGTTAGTCTGGATTAATGTCGGCCAGCTACAGATGAACTACAATGAGTCATCCCCCAGAGACATCAGGTCCCCTAAAATAGCAACAGCAACCGAATGCGTAGAAAGGCTGGAATATTTGGACTGAAGGCTCTGATCACAATGCTTTACATAAGCTGGCAAACACACCACCCTTCCCAGGCTGAAAGGAAGATTCACCTCAGGCCAGGGCACTTCCACAGTTCCATCTCACACTCTGGGAAGTGCAGCCGTGACATTCCCTGATGCCACACAGCAGCAAACTGCATTGTTTGGGATTCTTTTTTAATACAATGAAGCTATTTAAGGATGAGTCCAGAGATGCTGGAATCAATCAATATAGTCAGATAAGCGGTGGCATCAGCCGGTGCTTCAGAGGTTTGCACAGGGAAAGGCAACAGACCTGGCTCAGGACCACAGAGGCTTCGTGTCGACCAGCAGCAGGAAGACTTGAACACAAGGAATGACACAGGCCATTTTCCCAGAGGTCTGGCACAGGCTGGAATGCATGTGTTCTCCTCCACACCCCTTCTTGCTGTGTGAGGAGGACAGAGATAGAGAAGTGACAACGTCCTGGAAGAATCATAGGGAGACAGCCTGGCATGTGCCTTTGTGTTGAATTGGGGTCCTGCCACCCCTCTTTAGGGAAAACAAGGGACAGGTAAGGATTTTCAGGAGCCTGAGGGAGCCAAGAGGCTTTAGTTGCCCTAAATAACCTCCCCTGGGACCTCCCCCGTGACGTCCATTTAGGCTGAGGTCCAGGCAATTAATTTTTCCTGAGCTCTCCTGTGAGTGTTCCTACTCTAGGTATTCCCAGATTGATCTTGCACTTCACTTGGTGTCTTTTGTTCACTTGGTGACACCCAGGATGTTGGTGCCACCCCCATGCTCTTCCTGCCTGGCTATGGGGGAACACCCACCTTGTAAGGCCGTTCCCTGGCCTGTACTGTGCCTGTCCTTGGTTCCTGCCCCACGTTCCCTTAGGTAGACAGGTGGTCTTTGCTGTTCTACAGGGCTGGAGAAGAAGGATGCAGTTCTGTGTAGGTGTTAAGCTCATGGCAACACCATCTGGTTGTCTTTGGCCCCATTCCTCTCTATCTCAGCGTGACCCTTAGTCCTCTCCCTGCCTTCTCCTCTTTGAGATCCCCTATTAATTTTCACTAATCTCATAAAATTCCCTCAATCCCATTTAGACCCAAACCTAACTGTGGTCTCTTCCTGCTGCCTGGCCTCCCCACAATGTTTCTACTCCCCTGTCACCCCCAAAACCTTCACTGGAACTTCACAGCCTCCTTCAACCTTGGAGAACACCTCTCTCTATCCCTCTTCAGCCCCACTGAACCCTTCCATGTCCTCCCAGCTCTTCTCCTTTCACCATCAGTCCCACACTTTGTGCTGGTGCTTTTCTAACCTTTGACAACAGGCTCCTTGATAGTTTTTTTTACAAAATGCTTTTTTCCTGTTGATCCCGTTCTCTCTACACTGCTCATGTGAGGAACAATGCTTTAAATTCCTCACCAGACGTTTCTATGGTCATGTCTTCCTCAAGCAGAGTGATTTTTCCTCTTGGATGATAGGGCCATCTCCCTTGTCATGCTTTCTTTTGTACCATTTATTTAATTTCCTGCTTACTCCCATGCCTGTGGCTTGTCTCCCAGCATTCCTGATAGCTTGCAGTTTTCTGGGACAACAGGTTTTTAATAATTTGATGGAGTTGGTTCCCGTGTAGGTTTGTGCTGGCAATTAGATGGGTAAGACCTGGGCTTAAGGTCTTTATTTGACTTGGGGACTGCTGAGGAAAGCAGAGCTGGAGAGAGGAGGCAAAATTAAACAGAGTTCATCTGAGGCTGAGGCTTTCCTAGGAAAAGCCAAGTGCCGTATGGAAAGCATCTCTGCAACACTTCACTGTGAGGCTCCGTCAAGGGATAAAGCCTCTTTTTTTGTGCAGCCCAATGAATATTTCACCTGTCACATATAAAATATCCCTGGAAACCTGTGCAAGGGCTGATTTATATCCAGTATTGCTCATAAAAATATGCAATACCAACAAAAGATGCCCTGACCCAAGGTGGATCCAAAGCATGTACTGCTGCTAGTTTCAAATGGCCAGAGAGTCTAGTTAGGTTAGATCTAGGGTGGAGAAGTCCTGCACAGGTTGCCCAGAGAAGCTGTGGCTGTTCCATCCCTGGAAGCATCCAAGGCCAGGTTGGACGGAGCTTGGAGCAATCTGGTCTGGTGGAAGGTGTCCCTGCCCGTGACAGGGGGCTGGAACGAAATGATCTTTAGGATATCTTCTAACCCAAACCATTCTGTGAGTCTATGAAAGCAGCATGGGTGAAATACGTGTTTTAAGTCATTAATCTTCTCAAACTCCGTATCAGGCTGCTCAGGCTCCCTGAGGGCAGGACACACGGTGAGGGGTGGCAGGGAGGCTCTAAACCTTGAGGGCTGGGGGTGAAATGACCCTCGGTGAGGAGCTGCAGGGGTCTTGAAGATTTCTTTGAAAGGGAAGAGGCGGCTGTGGGGTGCGAGAGGCGGCTATAGGATGAGGGGGCAGCCGGGGCAGGCCGGGAGGGCGGGCCTGAGCTGCCATTTCGCGGCCGCCCGTCCCCCGTTGTCGGGCGGTGCCGCCGCCTCCCTCAGGCTGCGGGTGCGACATGGCGGCGGCGCGGGCGCTGCGGCGGCTGCTGCTCCCGCCGCTGCTGCTGCTGGTGCTGCCGGGCCCGGCGGGCGCCGTGTGGCCGCAGCCCCAGGCCCAGCACTCCCCGCCCGGCGGCGGTCGCTGCCCGCTGCCTCCCGGCAAATTCCGCTTCGCCGCCGCGGACGGCTCGGCCGTGGGGCCGGGCTGCGATGTGTTGGACTCCGCCTTCCAGCGGTACCGGGCGCTGCTCTTCGCCCGGCCGACCGGTGAGGCGGGGTGGGGGCTGACCCTTTCCTCCGTGGCTTTATTCTTAGCACCCACCAAACACAAACCCGCGTTTGTTTCGGGGTGAAACCACGGCGTTTGGGTGTCCGCCTGCCTCCCCTCAGTCCGGCGAGGGCTGACGGGGCGGGAGGTGGAGGCTGAGTGTGACGGCGAGCTGGCTTGGGGGAGTCTGGTGGCAAAGGGCAGCGGTGCGTTGGGATGTGGAGGACAATGTCACAAATTCCAAATGACAAAATCTGACCCGGTTGGCACAGCGAGCACTAGTTATCTTCGTTTCCTTCCAGGGTTTAAGCTCTTGCTTTCTAGAGTTCCTTCAACCTCATTTTTTATCTCCTCTGGACAGTATTTCACCTCCCCGTTCCTTCATTTCGCTTCCTTCTCTTGTGGCTGCAGGGAGAGCCACTGCCAGTCTTGCAACTGCTCTTGCTCCAGGGTTACTTGTAAGTCTTGGTTCTTCCTGTTCCTAGCAGCTGTCGGTGTCCCCTGTGAGGCTTTACCTTGAGGAAAGACTTGCAGCATCCTGTGTGTTCTTCCAAGTATATGTATGTTCCTGCCATGGAGCTCCTCTGCCAAAGTGGAGCTGCTAAACGTCCGGAGGCAGTGTGGCTTTTCTGCCAGAGAGGGATTAGCTCGGATTCATCCTGAAATTGTAGGGTAAGGTGAGAAAAGGCAAAAGCTTGGAGAGCCTGGGTTTGCTTTGGGACAGGTTCTAAAGGTTTCTTGCATCCAGACATCTTAGTGATAGCACCCATGGCATGTCAGGGATGAGCTGCAGGAAATTTCCTGGCTGTGGAGCCGGCACGCACGGATGCTCAGTGGCTGTGTGGGTCTGCTGCAGCCTGAAGTGCTATATCCAGGGAATATGAAGTGCTTCATTCATCAGAAAGAGCTAGTAACTCTGCTCCCAAGTGTTTTAAATGTCAGTGTGAACTCTGTTGCTACTGATCAAAGCAGAGAAGGGTGGTGGCATTGAAAGCTGCTCAGCTTCTTGTTGAGCACATCGTGTTTTGAAAAAAGCAGGTTTGAAACAGAGAGGAACTGTTTGGCTTATTTTATATTTTCCACTCTTGCGAGTAGCAATAGAAATAAATTTTGGTTTGGGAGCTGAGAAGGCTCCTCTTGGCTCTCTTTTGCTGCTAGGAACTAAAAACAGCTGATCTAATTATTCATGCTCTCCTGTTCCTCTCAGAGGGGAAATGTGACCATCAAATCACTTGGAGCAACGTTGTGATCACGAGGTCGAGCTCACACTCATCGCTTTCCATACGCCCTGCTTTATGATGCTCCAACTACACAAATTATTTTAAGACCTTTTTTCCCCTTTGCTTTTTTTTTGCATGGGTGGTTAGTAATAACAGGCAATGGAAACTCTGGATGAAAGGAAATAATTTTTATTAATAGAGAAAAGAAATGGCAGAGCCTGTGTTCTGTCTGCATTGCCTTCAGGGTGTGGTGGCGTTGGTTCCTGCCTGCTCGTTGGACAAGGAGGCTGTGTTTGGTTTGGGCAGTGTCTCCCTGGGCAGATTTAAATGCAGTGTGTGATGGTGGGACCAGTTCTATTGAGGTTCCTCAGCAGGATGAGTATTTCCCGTGTCCCCAGGCCTGGGGGCAGCTGTTCCTGGGAGCTGCTGCCTTCCCAAGAGGAGGGATCAGGTCTTGCTGTGCTGCTTGCACATCTGTGAGGTTGCCTTGGCTACCAGCTTGTCTGCAACCAGCTCAAAACAGAGGGCTAGCATCAAGCTGTTTTCCTTCTTTCCGCAGAGGTTCCGTCATTCCTTCATAGAGAAATCCGGGGTTTGTGGCTCCTGTGAGCTGTGGAGCAGGGGCTCCCTGCGTTTCACCCACATGCTGGCAGTGCCACAGTCTCTCTAGGGTCTCCTTGGTGCCTTGGCTCACTCCAAGCCAAGCTCTTTATTTTTAGTGACCACTTGGAGCATTGGCTGTGCCCAGGAACGCTGTGGGGGTGTAGGCATGGAGCTTGGCTGGGATGAGCGGGGTCCCACCCTGCTGCCCCACACTCCTCTTGGCCACAGAATGCTGTGAATAATCCCATGCGTCCCAGAGAAGGTTGAACACCTCCTTTGGAGTTGAGGGAGTGACTTTAGTGAGAACTCAGGCCTGTGCATCCTTGGAAGCTGTCATTCAGTTTGGGAAGTGTGGCCAGAGCTCCTGTTTAGGATCTGAATGTGGTCAGGTTTATTTATCCAACCACTGCACCTGGGACCTGCTCTGCAGAAGTTGGTCAGGAGCTTTTCTGTTCCGGGTGAGACCTTTTGGTTGCCTCTAATTCATTCTGCACCCTTTTTACAGGGCTTCTTTGCAAAGGATAGGGCAGAGCTCTTGGGCTTGTACTTTGTTCCCAGTGCTGGGAGATTTTGGAAACATGAAGCTCTTTACCCTCATGGAGAAGCTTTTGATGGGTTGTGGCTGTAGCTTAGAGCCAGGGCTGGTGTCCAGGAAGCCTTGGGGGCTGCTGCTGGTCCATACTCTGATGTCTCTTCTCTCTTGTGAAGCTTCCCTGAGAAGCCTCCCCGGGGGTCTCCTCACTAGCAGACCTTCTCCATGCAGAAGGTTGGGATCAGCTCATGTGCTCCTTGTTGGCTGGGTTGAAATTAGCCCCTGCTGAACATCGCTGTGCCTGTTTTCGGATGCAGGAGGGGGTCCCCATTTCTGCCACGTGTGTTGAAAGTCCGTATAGTCCCGTGCCTCTGTTGCTAGCTGGGCTGGGATGATGGTGGTGGGCTTGGAAACAAGGAGAAGAGCTGGAATGGAGTTGATATCTGTGTTGTTTGCAGAGAATGAACCACCCTGGGGGACACCCTGCACTCAGCTCCTCGTCTACATTTCCATGCCAGGCTGTGATGGGTTTCCCAGCCTGGACTCCAAGGAGAGCTGTAAGTGTTGGGGTTGGGAGTGGGAGGGAGTGACTAGAGCAGGAGTGTGGCTGTTTCTGTGCCCATCTCTGGGAAATAGCACCGTGCAGCAGTTACCCCCACTTTTCGGGAGGTATCAACCCTTCTCTGTTATTGAGAAACTGGGAGAGGGAGGGAGGGACTTACCTCAGGGTGCTGATAAAGCAATGGGGAGAGGTTTAAAACAGCAAAAGAAACCCAAAATTTGGTTCTCTGGGGTCCCAGGGTGCAGTGATGTGTCTGACCCTTGCCTGGTGCTGGGGCTGTCATGGCAGTGGGGCCTGATGCCAGCACAGCCCCTGCTGCTCTGTTCCAGATAAGCTGATAGTGTCGAAGGGCTCCATTCTGCTCTCTGCCGAGGCCATCTGGGGAGCTCTCCGAGGTGAGCTGTGCTTCCAGTGGGGCATTCCCACTCTCCCTGCCTTGGGCCTGTGGGGATGCCTCGCTGTGCCTCTCTCTTTCCATAGACTTCTTTGTTAATTGAGCTCTGCTCCTTTTGGGGAGTCTGTGCTGAGAAGGGCTGTGTGTGGTTTTCCTGCAGGCCTGGAAACGTTCAGCCAGCTCATTGGGAGAGACGAGAACGGCACAGTGAGTCCTGGCCTCATCTCCTGGGGGCAGGCAGCTCTCCATAGTGCTCCTGCTTCCATGGGGACAGGCTGAGGGTTGCTGGGATGCTTGGGATGAGGGGGTACCAGCAGTGTGGCACAGCCTTGCCAAGGGCCAAGTGAGGATTCATTGATCCAGCCAAATGCCTGCCTTCTGAGTGGGTGAAGAAGGGCTGCAGCTCTTTCTGGCCAGCTGGCACTCTGGGCAGTGAGGGCAGCCCTGTCCACGCCACCCCAGGGACAACAGTGACCCTGATTGCCTCCTGCTATGGGCTCTTTGCCCAGTGTCCTGCTCATGTGTTGCTCATGTTTTCCACGTGCAGTACTACATCAACGAGACAGAAATTGTGGACTTTCCCCGCTTCCCTCACCGGGGACTGTTGCTGGACACCTCTCGTCACTACCTGCCCCTGAGAGCCATCCTGGAAACTCTGGTAGGGCACCTGTGCTGGGAGACAAGGTGGTTTAATTTTGTGTCCTGTCCTCCGTGACCACTGAGGATTTCTTGTGCTGCCTTGTGTGGGTGATTTCTCAGCTCCCTTTGTAGAAGAATAAAACTGAGATGTCTTGGGTTCCTGCAATCCAGGTTACTGTCCAAGGCTGGGTTGTTTCTAAGGTGAGGGAAAACACTGGCTAAGGTGGGTGGTGCTTCTGTGCTCATCCCAAGCAGAATTAAACTTCCAGGTCTCCACCACTGGCTCAGTTATAGGGAAAACAGGGATTTTACTGTGAGCAGAAGTACTCCTGGCCCTCTGCAGCTCTTCATGGTGCCACTGTGTTTCAGGAGAGGTGTCTGAATACTTCTTTGATCCCGGGAAGCATTTAGGAACTCTGCCTTATTGTTTTGGAGCATGGGGACCTTGTACTCTTACTGTGGCAAGCTGGATGACCTTTCAGAAGAGACAGGGCACGTTCATCTTGTTTCTGTTCCTTCCCAGGACGTCATGGCTTACAACAAGTTCAATGTGTTTCACTGGCACATTGTGGATGACCCGTCTTTCCCCTATGAGAGCTCGACATTCCCAGAGCTCAGCAAGAAGGTAACCTTCCCCGATCTCCATGTACCACCCCAGGTGAGCAGATCCCTCCCTCTGCTCCTGAGTGAGGCACTGAGCATTCCCATGTTCCCAGGGAGCCTTCAATGCCATGACCCACGTGTACACGGCCAGCGATGTGCGCACCGTGATCGAGTACGCCCGGCTGCGTGGCATCAGGGTCATCCCAGAGTTTGACACTCCCGGCCACACCCTCTCCTGGGGTCCAGGTGAGAGGCAGACCCTGCCTGTTGCTGCTGTGAGGAAAGTTGGGGTTGTTCCAGGGGCAGGAGTGGGATATACAACCTCGATCCTAAAAGCTGGGTGTGGGGAGACATGTCCGACAGACTGGCTTTGAGGAGGAGCAAATCATTGTTTGGGACCCAACGGTCCCAAACATCTTCTGGAACAAAATCCAAAAGAAAAATATTTCCACCTCTTCCTGTCTCCAAGGTGAGTGGTTTTGGGGTTTTGCTGGGGACATCTGCTCTGCCAAAATCATCGTGGATATTGCAAGGATCTTGTGTTTAAGGGGGTACAGCTGACCAAGCTTCCTCGCTCTGCACAGCTGTGCCCCAGTCTTGTCACAGCACTCTATGCTGCAAGGCCTGCAAGTGTTTCCTCTTCCATGTCTGGAAGTGCAGGAAGCTCCAGGAAAACATTCCATTGTCTTTCTCTTCCATTCTTCTGCTTCCAAATCCCATGGCCTGTGCTGGAGTTCACCCTGTGCTTCTGATCACAGCCAGAGCTGTGGCTGCCCCTGCTTTCCTGTCCCCTGGAAGGCCCTGGGCCATGTTGAGGAGGATCAGGGCTGTTGTAGGCAGTAACATGGCCACATTTTGAGCCTTCCTCAGCATCCTGCATTTGTTATCATCCAGGTGCTCCAGGCCTCCTGACTCCCTGCTATGTGGCCCAGAAGCCTTCTGGAACCTACGGGCCCATCAACCCCATCCTTAACAGCACCTACGAGTTTGTGACCAGTTTGTTGCGAGAGGTCAGCTCTGTGTTCCCAGACTTCTTTCTCCACCTCGGTGGCGATGAGGTGGATTTCACTTGCTGGTGAGTCTGAGATCAGTCTGGATGGGGACTGGGGTGAAGTATCTGGGACTGGAGTCCAAGCCCATCACTTCTGGGTCATGATCTTTGGTGTCCTGCTCCCCCAGGCCAGGTGGAGTGGAGGTGCATGGGGTTTCTGTGCTCAGGGTGGTGCTGGATGTAAGAAGCTACTGGTCCTGGTGCAGCCACAGCTCTGGGAATGCCTGGGTTAGCCTTACTCTAGAGTTCAGATTGTGATGCTTTTATTCTCTTCTCTTTGGTACACAGGACATCCAATCCAAAAATTCGTGCTTTCATGAAGGAGATGGGCTTTGGTGAAGATTACAAAAAATTAGAGTCTTTCTACATCCAGAGGTAGGACCAGGGGCATCTGGGGCCTGCAGCTGCACTGTGTGACCAGCACAAATGTCTTCTGATGTCTTGGGGACACCAGATCTCCTTTTCAGGAGCATCCCCATTGGACATGTCTCCCTGACCCCAAAGGAAGCAGTTTATTGGGAGATTAATCACAAAAAAGCCTGGGACTGAAGAGATAGAAGCTCCATAAGGCGCTTCTCCCTTCTCCTTCAGAAGTACCTTCACATCCAGCTGTGGGTGTTGGGAATATCTGTGCTGCTCCTGTGGCTATATGTAACCACCCAAGAGAGGGCCATTGGGATCACCAAAAACTCAGTACTTTTTCCTCTCCAGGCTTCTGGAAATCGTCTCTTCCCTCGGCAAAGGTTATATCGTGTGGCAGGAGGTCTTTGACAATGATGTGGAGGTGAGAACTGCCTGTTCTGGGGTGAACAGTGTCAGCAGCCCAGTCAGACACTGGGGTGCT
The DNA here is from genome assembly GCA_035041135.1 of Platyrinchus mystaceus. Taxonomy (NCBI): domain Eukaryota; kingdom Metazoa; phylum Chordata; class Aves; order Passeriformes; family Tyrannidae; genus Platyrinchus; species Platyrinchus mystaceus. Next base: position 18,545,669 of record JAWWLV010000018.1, on the reverse strand, counting down.
CTGGGGAGGCTGTACTGGGGCTGGTGGGGGTTACTCTGTTACGGGTCTGGAATTGATCCTCAGATGGTGCTGCCAGTGAGGTGCTCTCATGATTGTTCTGTCACACTGCTGCCAGTGCTCTCCTCCTTCCAGGTTCTTGTGTGTGCACCTACAAGAAGCAGGTTTTAACCCTGCCCAGGACATGCTGCAAATGGCCTTATCCCTCCCTCTATTGCTCCTGCAAACCAGATGGGAGGTGGCTCAAAAATCAAACCCAGCCTTAGTCTGCCTCAAGTTTCCCTTTGGGGGTGTGGATGGGTCAGGGCACTCTGGTTGCAGGGGCAGGTGATGCTCTTGTCACCATGCTGATCCCCTCACGTTGTTCACCTGTGCTCAGGTGAGGCCGGACACCATCATCCACGTGTGGAAGGAGAACCTCGTTCAGTACAAGGAGGAGATGGCCAATGTCACCAGGGCTGGCTACCATGCCCTGCTCTCTGCGCCCTGGTACCTCAACCGCATCTCCTACGGGCAGGACTGGATGGAAGCCTACAAGGTGGAGCCCTTGGACTTCAGAGGTGTGTCCTGTGTGTCCCCTCCCCGTGTGGCAGCTGGCTGGCACTTGGAGGTGGTGCCAGAGCTGGATGTCTGCCTAATGCATCACTGGGGTGCTGTCCCTCTGCAGGCAGCCCTGAGCAGAAGGCCCTGGTGATTGGTGGCGAGGCCTGTATGTGGGGCGAATACGTGGACGTCACCAACCTGACCCCCAGGCTCTGGTAAGAGAGGCCATGGGGAGGTCACTTGGATCACGTCAGGCCGGGCTCATGTCCCTTTCCTTCGCCACTGAGCATCACATGCTGAACTCGCGGGTTTGGTCTGTGTGTGGTGCCTGTCCCTGTCTCCTGCAGCACCTCTGTGCTGGTAATAGCTTCAGCAGGCTGAAATGAGGGTTTGTGAGGCTGCAACATGCCCTGTACAGCCTGCTGCTGCAACCAGGACGTGTTTAACACTGGTTTGTCCTGTCACCCTTGTCCACTCCTGATCCACATGTCCAGGAGTGGATCTTTGCATACACAGAAGCCTTTGTGTGCGGAAGGACGCTGGTCAAAAAAGTGTTTGGGAGCTGAGGGCTTTGTGTGAGAAGCTTTTGAGCTCCCCCTGACCTGACTGCTTGTCCCTCATCCTCAAGGCCGAGAGCTGGGGCCGTAGCTGAGAGGCTGTGGAGCAACAGCACCGTCAGGAACATGGACGATGCCTATGCCCGGCTGTCGGAGTTCCGCTGCGCATTGCTCCGGTAAGTGTCCTGGCACAGCTGCCACCGCCTCTGGGCACAGGCCTGGGAGGGGCAGGGAGGGTGAAGGGCTTTTCCTGCTGCAAAATGACCCTTGCTCTTATGGGAAGCCCTGGTTTTCCTGCTGCTGCTGCGTGGGCAGAGCTTGCTTTGTGCGGTGCTGGAAGACAGGCCCCTGCTGCCAGCGTGGGCTGGTGGCTCTGGTGAGGAGAGGGCTTTGTGCTGAGGAAGAAGGGGGCCTGTCAGCTATTGCCACCCCTCCTGCAGCACCAACTTCCCCAGGAAACCTGTCTTCACCATGTGCTCCCACGCATGAGCAAAAACAGTCTATAAGCGCAGGATGAAAAACTTCTCCCTCCTTTTCCCACCTGAAACTGGGCACCTGGACCACCCTGCTCTCCTGGAACCCCTGAAACCCAGTGGTAGGCTCTGCCTGTGCCCTTTCCCTGATGCCATCTTTCTGTTCTCTTCCCAGGCGTGGTGTCCAGGCGCAGCCTCTCTATGTAGGATACTGTGAAAATGAGTTTGGTGAGGTCTGAAGGGAGAGCCCTGCTGCCCTCAGTCACTGTACACACAGGAGGAATGATTTCCACCCGTCAAAAGCTGCTGCTTTGGCAAAGGGACCTCTTCCTACCCCACCTTCTGCTCTGGCTTTGTTGCAATGAATGTTTTTTTGCCTTGGTGTGCACTCTCGCCTCTCTTTCTATTTTTATTTCTTTAAATCTATAAATAAATGACCCCAAAGAGGAAAAAGGTGCCTTTTCCTGCTCAGCTGGGGTTTGGGAGACCGTGCAAGGGTTATTGTTAGCAGGAGATGGGTAGGGCTTGCTTCAGAGATGCCAGTGGAGGAGCATCTTCCCAGCAGTTCCTGAGCTTGCAGGGTGCCTGCTCAGCTGGATAAACTGTGCTTAGTCTCTGCTGCTGTCACAGGGTTTGCTTCTGCAGTCACATTGTGCTCTGGGTTCCTGTCCTTGTCCCTTCTCTCCAATGTCCAGGCAGGATGTTGGCCTGCAAACCACCACTTCTGCTGCCCCAAGCCCTGGCTGCCGCCATCTCCTCTGGCTTCTCCTCAGCAGATGACACGCTGGAGCCTCTCCAAGGAGCCCTTGCAAACTTGCTGAGGGGTGCACGGATGTTGTGGAATCACTGCTCAGCCTTTCAGACTGTCACCTCTGCTCAGGATTTGGCCAGCTGACCCATCCTCCTCCTGCTCTGTTGTCCTCAGGGTAAGGAGCTCAGCTCTAGGTGTCCTCCATCCAGAGGGGTTTCTTTGGATGGTGTTTTCCTTGGAGAAAAAAACAGTGATGCTGCTGTCCCATAGAACTGGGATAGGTGTGATTGTTGTCCTCTGGTGGTTGGGGTTGCCGTGCTGGAAACGGTGTTCAGCTGAAAGTAGGGAATCTCTGAGAGAAATCCTGGCTGGCTGGGACTATTGTATGTGTGTCTTGGTCTTAACTGAGTGAGATCCTCTGTTATGGCTGGAAACCTTTTATGGTTTAAATTTAAATTAAAAATAGTAAATTAACAGTTACTAACGCTTCCTATTTTTAGAAGTCGATTTTTTTTCCCTTTTTTCTTCTCCCGGCATGGTGTGAAGTGATACCTGGGTCGGGTGCTTTGGTCACTGCAGGGAGCTGCTGTTGGTGAGGGTGGGGGCAAGGACGGCCCTGGCCCTGGGAAGGGTACTGTGTTCCCAAGGGGATTGCTCTGTTCCCAGGATGATGCTCTGCTCCCCAGGCATTGCTCTGTGTGTGCAGAGAGGCTCTTCACCACCCCATCACAGTTCCCTGCCCTCATCCCACTTGTCCCCCTGCCTTGCTGGGCTCCTTTTCACCCACAGCCAGGTGTGAGAGTCCACAGGACCTGGGATGCTCCATGGGGGACCCCCGACCCCGCGCCTTCCGCTAGAGCCTGGTATTGTGATCCAGGTTAAGCATCACGCCAAAATGGTCCCAATTTCCAGGGTCTTTGCACCAACACCCCCCAAAACCACCATCCTGGGAGTGGCTCTGTGACATTCCCACCCTTGGAAGGGCCGGGATCCCGGGAGCACCCTGCTCTCCCCGCCGCGGCATCGCCGGGTGGTCCGTTCCTTCCAGAACATCTATTTTGGTCGCGTAAAACTTGCCGGGGAGCAGGAACAGGGAACAGGCAGCGTGTGAATCACTCGGGGCCAACGGGTTTAAAAATAAACCCAAGCGGCGGCGAGGAGCAGCCGCCGAGCCCCCGGATTCCGGCAGGATTGTGCTCCCAGCATCCCCAACCCACCCGTGGGCACCGGCACCGGCCAGGGGGGTTTATTGGGACACGCAGGCACGTGTCTGCTTGTAAACACGTGTGTGCATCATGTGTGTGCTTGTAAACGTGTGCATTGTGTGTGCTTGTGAACGTGTGTGCATTGTGTGTGCTTGTAAACACATGCTTGTAAACACGTGTGTTCATCGTGTGCATCCTGTGTGTGCTTGTAAACGTGTGCATTGTGTGTGTGCTTGTAAACACATGCACACACTTCCACACACGTGATTCTGGGTCCTCACACACATGCATTCATGCACACGCACACACATGCAAACAGGCCTTTGCACACATGTGCATGTGCTTGCACACATGGGCCTTTGAACAGGTGTGCATTCAGATACATGCTTGCACACACATGTGAATCCTTGCACACATGTGCTCATACACATCCATATGGGCCCTTGCACATGTGTGCACTCATGTACATGCTTGCACACACATGCGTGTGGGTCCTTGCAGACGTGCACTCGTTGGCACTCTTGCACACACATCCACATGGGAAGCTGCACACGTGCACTCACACACTTGCACAAACATGCACACACTTGCACACGCGCACACTTGCACACATGCATTTGGCTCCTTGCACACACGCACTCATGCACATGCACGCACGTGCCTATGGGTCCTTACAAGCACATACATTGCTGTACATGCTTGCACACACGTGCACACTTGCACACATGTGCAAATGTCCCACTGGCCATTGCACAGACTCACACACAGGCCTGCAACTGCATGTGCCTGTGCACACCCTTGCCTGTACTCTCACACATGTGTGCACTCTGGCTGCCTCACGTGCACACTTGCAGCACATGTATGTGCTTGCACACACACCATGTCACATGCTTGAACATACATGCATGTGCTTGTGTAGACTAGTGCACACACAGCACCCTTGCACACTAACGTGCCCACACAGCACATGCTTGCACACTCACACAGCTGCACACGCATGGCAGTGCCAGGGAAGCCGGGCACCCCCAGCTGCTGCTCTGGGACTAATTAATTAATTAAAGACCACACCAGGTATTAAAGCCGCTCAGTCTAATTACACATTTTTTGGGTGACATGGGGTGCACTAGAGAGATGCTTCCTTCCCTCCCCCCCAATCTGGGACAGCCCCAGGGGGGCAACAGGGGTGATGTGGGATCCATGGAGGTGAAAAACCCAACAAAGTATCCAAATTGTCCCTTTTTGAGCTTTTCCCTGATCTAAGGTGGGCAACAGGGGGGTGTTAACTCTGGAACCTACTGAGCAGTGCAGGGGGGAAGGTGGGAGGCTGCTCAGCCCCTTGTCCAGACTTGATGGGGGTTGGGGGGGTGATGGGGGGCAATGAGGAGGATGGGAGTGTTGAAGGGTACAGGGGAGATGCAGGTGATGAGGGGACCCGGGAAAGGGAGGAAGATGGGAGGTAATGAGGGTGACGGGGGGGGGGGGGGCAGAGATGAAAGGGGGTACATTGAGGGGTGATGAGGGGGATGGAAGGGTTGCAGGACAGGACAGGGGGTGATGGGAGGGATGAGGGGGGCTGATGGGGGATAATGAGGGACATAGGGGGCAATGGACCGGGAGGGTGATAGGAGATGGTGGGGATTGATGGGGGACATTGGGGTGATGGGGGACACGGGGGGTGATGGACCAGCAGGGTGATGGGGATGATGGGGGGGTGATGGGGGTGACGGAGGTTGATGGAGGAGCGATGGGAATGACGGGGGACCCAGGGGCAATGGACCGGGAGGGCGACGGGAACGATGGGGGTGATGGGGGGGGCTCCGAGCCAGCACGGCAGGGGGCAGCAGTGGGCGGAGCCCTCCGCCCCTCATCCCGCCCACACACCCTGATTGGCCACCGCTCCCTCATTATGCTAATACGGCGCGGCTGGGCGGGGCCGGCTGTCTGACGTCACGGGCCCGCGGGCGGGCGCGGGCCGAGCCGAGCCGAGCGGGGCCGAGCGGGGCGGTGCCGAGCGGGGCCGGGCCGAGCCGAGCGGAGCCGAGCCGAGCCGAGCGGAGCCGAGCCGAGCCGAGCCGAGCCGAGCCGAGCGGGGCCGAGCGTGGCGGTGCCGAGCGGGGCCGGGCCGAGCCGAGCGGAGCCGAGCCGCGCCGAGCGGAGCCGAGCCGAGCCGAGCCGAGCCGAGCCGAGCGGGGCGGTGCCGGGCGGGCGGGCGGTGCCGGGCGGGCCATGGCGGCGGCGGCGGCGGCGGGCGAGGCGGCGGGGGCGGCGTTCAGCACCGCGAACAGCGGCCGGGTGAACGGGCTGAGCCGCCCGCCCGGCGCCATCGCCATGAAGGACCACGACGCCATCAAGCTGTTCGTGGGGCAGATCCCGCGCAACCTGGAGGAGAGCGACCTCAAGCCGCTCTTCGAGGAGTTCGGCCGCATCTACGAGCTCACCGTGCTCAAGGATCGCTTCACCGGCATGCACAAAGGTGCGGGGGCGCCGGGCCGGGGACACCCCCCGGGTGGGACATCGTGAGGGGGCACCCGGGGATGGGGCTGGCCTGAGGGAGGTGTCACTCGGGACACCCTGAGCGGGGGGGGAACGACTCTCAGCTGAGGTACTGCCCAGGTGGGACACCCTGAGGTGCAGTGCCCTGAAATAGGGGGACCCCTCAAGTGGTAGACCCCTGAGATATGGCACCTAAGTATGAGGCACCCCTAAGGTGGGACATCCCGAGGTGGGGGACACCCCTCCAGTGAGGGAGCAGTGGGGGGACCCCTTAGGTGAAGGGTCCTGTCCCTTAGGTGGGGCGCCCTGATGTGAAGACACCCCTGAGGTGAGGTACCCCTGAGGTGGGACACCCTCAGGTGGGGCACCCAGATGTGGGGCTCTCCTGACATGAGGTACCTACCCCTCAGGTGGGATGCTTGAGGTGGAGTGCTCTGAGATAGGGAAACCCCTCAGGTGGGACACCCTGAGGTGGGAAAACATGAGGTGGAGGACCCTGATATAGGGGGACCCCTGAGGTGAAGACATCCCTGAGGTGGGACACCCGTGAGATGAAGGCATCCCTGAGGTGAATACTACTCATGTGGGACAACCTGAGATGGGGCACCCCTGGGGTGGAACATCCTAAGGTGGAGTGCCCTGAGATAGGGGTGGGTACCTGTCAGGTGGGACATCCTGAGATGGAGCACCCTGAGACAGGGGAACCTCCGAGGTGGGACATCCCTGACATGGGACAACCCTGAGATGAAGGCACCCAAGTATGTGGCATCCCTGAGGTGAAGGCACCCCTGAGGTGGGATAACCTAAGGTGGAGCACCCCGAGGTACAGGTACCCCTCGGGTGGGACACTGAGATGTGGCACCCATAGTCTGCAAACACCCCTGAGGTGGGACTTGCTGGCATGGGGCACCTCTGAGATGGGGGTACCCCTGAGGTGGTGTACCCCTGAAATGAAGGTACTCCTGTGGTGGGACACCCTGAGGTGGGGCACCCAAATGTGGGGCACTGCTCAGTTGAGTTACAGCTGAGGTGGAAGTACCCTTGATTTGGAGGTACCCATAAATATGGGGCACCCTAAGGAGGGGATACCCCTGAAGTGAAGGTACCCCTGAGTTGGGGGCACCATTGACATGGAGGAACACCTGACATGGGCCACACTGCTATGGGCTACCCCTGAGGTGGAGGCACATCCGAGGCAGGGACACCCCGGTATGGGGCACCCCTAAGGTGGAGGCACCCCTGAGGTGAAGGTACATCTGAGGTGGGGGCACCACAGTATGGGGCATCCTGGTATGTGGGCCCCCTAAGATTGGGGTACCCCAGGGAAAGAGGCCCCCACCAAAGGTGGAAGAACCTCTGGGATGGGGACAGCTGGGGGGCACCCATGTGGGGGGCACCCTCCTGGGGTTAGGGTGCTGCAATCTGTCTTGGGGGCACCCTGGGATCTGAGCACTGCAGGGCTGGGAGCACCCCAATGGATTTTGGGATGCTACCTAGGCTGGGGACACCTGTCTGGCATTGGGGGACCCACATGAGTTTTGGGTACCCCTGGAGTTGGAGCACCCCTGGGATGGAGGCACTCACCTGGTATCCAGGCACCCAGCACAGTCGAGGCCCTCCTGCCTGCACTGTGCCGCCGGTGCTGTGTGGCACTGTGACATGGGGTGCAGAGCTCCGGCACCCCGAGCAGCAACACGCCGAGGTGCTCACAAGGCGCCTCTGGGGCCCCCCCAGAAACTCCCTCCTGCCAGCCGGGGAGTGCAGCACTGGAGCAGTGTCAGGGCACCCCGGGTGTCACCTGGTCAGGATCCACACGCTGTCACCGAGCCCCTGTGTCATGGGCAGCGCCTGTTTCACCGTGACTTTTGGGAAGCTGAAACTCGGCACTTGTGGATGTGGCCACATCGATGCCCTTCGGTCATGGGGCAGCTGCCTGGACTCCACCGTTCTCAGCACCGTGGCCTCTGAAATGTCGCCAGGTGCCTCTGAAGCTGTTTGTGTGCCCAGAACAATGGGATTTGCACCTTTCCAGGCCCCCTTGGCACTCCTTCCATCACAGGCTTCAATGGCTGCGGCCCAGCCACGTGATTTAATTGCGGACGCTCCTCCAATTTGAACGGCATCCTCCCTCCCGGCGAGCCTCTGGAGCGGAATTGCTCCCGCGCCTGCCCTCCGAACTTCTCCGGAACACCCAGGCACTGTCCACATTGTTGCCTGCAGGGAAAAGGGGGAAAAAAAAAGAGAGAAGGAAGAGCGGAGAGGAGGAAGCCAATGTGATTGCAGATGGTAAACACTGGAAATGGCACCGGGACTGAGGCGAGCTGCTGTGCTGATCTGCACTTCCCACCCACAGTGATTTGATCTAGGGGGGATCTCTCCTTGCTCCCCACGAGGGCAGATGTCCCCAACACCTCAAGGCGGGCAAGGGACCCCATCCCTTGGTGTCCCCCACCCTGCCGCCGCACTGCCTCTCCTCCCAGGCACGCTGATTGTACTTATTAAGAGTTATTAATACTTAATCAGCTCGCGGATTTAATTGTGCCAATATTAAAAATGCATCAATGTCAATTTTATTCATTAAATATTTACTTTGTTGAAGGGAAACTGTTTTGCTGCTGTTTTAATATCACTTTCAGATGCTTTTGGATGTGACCCCAGCAAACTGGGGGGGAGCCCTCAGGGAGGGAGCAGCACAGCGGCGGCACGAGGACCGGGAATGCTCTGGGAGAGACTGAGAGAAGAGGACCGGACCCTGTCCCCAGGGCTCACGTGTCGCCGCCAGCTCCGTGTGAGCGAGCAGCTCGGCAGCGTGAGTCAGCGTGGGAAAACCTCACCCCAGGCGCATTCCCGATTCCCGAAGCACCGCGATGTCGGAGGAGCTGGAGTGCCTTCGCCACACAAGTCTCATCCCAAGGAGGATGCTCAGGGCTGGGAGAAGTGTGGTGGCAAGCCAGGATGTGTGGCCTTGACACCGAGAGATCTTCTTCCTGGAGGACATGGGCTGTGGCTTTCCCCAAAGCCTGGGGCTGGAGCAGCACTGCCCACGTGCTGCCTGCTCCTGCCTTGCTCCTTCCTCTATCCCGCTGCTCCACTTCCCACCCTGTTTTGGGGATGAGCTCTGGCTGCACTGGTGCCCTCCTGGGTGTCTGGGTGCCAGGGTACCAGGTTGCCACATGCCAGGGTGCTGGGTGCAAGGGTGAAGGAATGAAGGATGCCATGGTGCTGAGGTGCTGGATGCCACCATGCCAGCTTGCAGGGATGCTAGATGCCATTCTACCAGTGTGCTGGAATGCTGGATGCCATGGTGCCAAGGTGCTGGATTCCACAGTGCCAGGATGCTGAGGTGCTTAATGCCACCATGCCAGGTTGCAGATGTGCTGGGTGCTAGGGTACCAGGGTGCCAGATGCCATGGTGTTGAGTACCAGGGTACCGGGCTGTCAGGGTGCTGGGATGCTGGACACCATGGTGCTGGATGCCAGCGTGCTGAGACACCTCAGGGGTATATTATCCATGCCATCAGTTCCCCATGTGTGTGGGGCTCTGCAGTGGTGCCAGACCAGACGCTGATCCCTTCTCCCTGTCTCCGCAGGCTGTGCCTTCCTCACCTACTGCGCCCGCGACTCGGCGCTGAAGGCTCAGAGTGCCCTGCATGAGCAGAAGACGCTGCCGGGGGTAAGTGACACCAGGGGGTCGGGGTGAGCCGGGGTGGGGGCCGGTGACACCTCCCCGGGGCGCGCGAGCCACTTCCAGCGGCCGCAAACCGAGGCATCGATTTTCCTGCCGCCCGCATGCTGTTGCGCTTTCTGTGGGCTCCGACCTCCCGAGCTTAACAAAGTGAAAATAAATATTTAATTATTCGCCTAAATAAAAATCAATAGGCCCGCGGGTTGGCTGGGGAACGCGCCGGGGCGCGTGAATATCAATCCCTGCTGCGGGTGTGCGAGGCTGGCAGAGGGGGACGAGGGTCGAAGGGATGTGGCTTCCTGAGGTGCGCTGTCACTGGGGAGGCTGGGCTCCGGTAGGTGTAAGAGTTATTAGCCCATTTCGGCAGCCTGAAGGAGGCGGGGTCAGGCCCTGCGTGGGGGGTCTCATCAGGCACACACAGGTGAGGTGTATGGCTGCCGTGGCTGCAGGGCCCTCGCCACAGGGCGAGCACAGGGATGTGTGTGAGCATGTGTGTGCATGTGGGTGTGTGGGCGCAAGCCCTGCCTGGGCACATGTTTGCACACACCCCTCTGTGCCTGTGTGTTCGTGGTGGGCATGGGGGGCATCTGGGCAGGTGTGGCCATGTGCTCAAACCGCTGTGCTGGTGCTCCCACCTGCGTGTGCTCCCCTATCTGTGCCTGAGCACACCTCGCTGTGCTTGTGAACACTCCTCTGTGCCTGTGTGCCCACCTCTGTGTTGTGCACACCCACGGGTGCTTGTGTACACACCAGCGCGTGCCTGTGAAAACACCTCTGTGTCTGTGAATGCACCTCCATGCTTGTGCACACCCACGTGTGCCTGCGTACCTCTGTACATGTGCACACCCCTCTGTGCTTGTGCACCCCTTCTGCACCTGTGCACACCCGTGTGTGCTAGTACAACCCCCCTGTACCTGTGTGCACCCGTTTGTGCTTGTACAACCCCCCTGTACCTGTGCTCACACCTCTATACCTGTGCTCACACCTCTATCTGTGCTCACCCCTGTACCTATGCTCACACACCCTGTACCTGCTCACACCTCTGTACCTGTGCTCACACCTGTACCTGTACTCACACACCTGTAACTGTGCTCACACACCATGTACCACCTCACACCTGTACCTGTGCTCACACCTGTACCTGCTCACACCTCTATACCTGTGCTCACCCCTCCACCTGAGCAGCCCCCCTCCCCTCTTCCCCCCTCCCCTCTTCCCCATCAGGC